>JBBMHQ010057710.1:0-16036 GCA_037834295.1 Postelsia palmaeformis
AATCACGAATTGTCTATTATTGGCAACGTTGCTGAGCAGTTGTTGTGCTGGCTACAGCCGCAAGCGTTTCTTCCTATTTGTCTTCAGTGGTGGCAATCCCGCGTGCCGCGATTAACTCACGCCACGTTAGAGGTGTACACTTTATAGAACGCTATCTGAGGTTGTGATACTCCCTTGAGGAACTCTACTTCTCGCTCAAAAACCGAAATTTGGACAAAAGCGCACGCTCGATCAGTCCGACAAACAATCCCATGGGCTACAACTACAGCTACAGCTACAGCTACAGCTACAGCTACAGCTACAGCTACAGCTGCAAGGGGTACATATTGAACGGTGTTGTGAATCACTAGCGGGATTGCAAAGTCATCGCAAATCACAAATGGGATTGCAAAAATCGCAAATCACAACTAATATGACGGATCTATTGCAACTAATAAACGATACCAGGTAGTGCAAAGGTGTTAAAAATCGTGAATGGGATTGCAAGTATATTGAAAATCGCAAATGGGATTGCAAAGATGCTGCAACTAAGAAATGGGATTGCAAAAAATGGGTCAGTTCATCAAGTAGTGATTGAGGAGCTCAAACAGTCATAAGTATCATGGCCACAAGGTGCTATCGCTATTTCCGTACGAGTTTATTAGTACCAAGGTGCAGTCGTAACCATCGCCGTCTGGTCGGTCCCACACAACACGAACAGGTGCAGTAATGAGCGAAAGCGACGCTACCGCGTGGATTATTGACCGGCTGGAGATTGAGAACACCAAAATGGAAGAGGAGATGGGAAACATGGACACCTGTGAGGGAGATTCCGTCGATGGAAAGTCAGGTACGAGGTCGATCACCCTTATCACCCTGAAAAATCACGAATATAAAATGGCAGATGCGCCTTACTGTACAGTAGCTATCATACCAGGTACATGTTATTTCATAGATACATTTATGTCGGTGGGGGTGAAATAATCATTTGTTAGTATTATTGTATTCGCCATCCGACAATATGTTGCTAATAGTATGAGGTTCAACGGGGGTCACTCAGAAATATCACTCCCAGATGGAAGAGGAAAGCTCTTACCTGGTACCTGGTATTTTGTTCCGAGCCGACGAAGAATGGGGCGAAATTTAATCGCCTTGTTTTTGTCAGGAAACGGCAGTGCATTTGTACGTTTACGCTCTAAATGAGGTGTGAGACTGCGAGACGGCTGTGTGAAATACTTTGAATAATCAAACTCTTCGAGGGATGACAACCAGGGATCGCACTACACTGCATTTTTGTTTCATACTTTCTTGCATCACTTTTTCAAAGCCTTTCAAAGCCTTCTACTACTGTAATAGTAAGTTTTCATTTAAAATGGACGTGGCCGAGTGTTGATGCTCTTGAAACGATTACAAAATCAAAAAGTACTCCGGGCGGGGCTCGAACCCGCGACCTTAAGCGTGTGAGGCATACGTCATAACCAGCTAGACCACCGGAGCTTGGTGATGGCATCATGCAATGACCGAACATGGACGACAATCCCCAACCCGACGCCTCAATACTATTATATTGCTGCTGCGGTATACCAGGTATTCATATACCAGGTTGTCTAGGTTACTCTTAATATTCAATACTGCTTGTACTGATTCGTACGTACAGTACAATATTAGGGGATAATACGGTGATATTAATAGTACCGCCTACAGGAAGCTCATGCTCCTGTAAGAGTATGGTCGTCTTTCCTGCTCTTCCTCGCTTCAAATAATGTCTATACAAGGGTGTTTCGCTGGCGACATAATCGCCGCTATCGAAGCCCCACAGGCAACGCTAAGACCAAGCTGATAAACAACGCTAAGATCAAGCTACGCGACGCTTAGACCCGCCGGAGGCGAACCTAAGGCCCGCAGGTAACGCCGAAGACCCACAGGCAACCTACAGTTAACAGCTAAGGCACGTCAGCTTACGATGGCAAGGGACTGCTGTTGATTGATGCAGACGCAACGATTAATGGTTGCAACGAAGCTTGAGCCCGCAGGCAACGCTAAGACCAAGCTTAGTAACGCTAACACCCGCCGGCGGCGAAGCTAAGGCTCGCAGGCAAGGTAAAGGCTTAAGGCGCGTTAGTTTACGCTGTCAAGGGACCGTTGATGCAGACGCAACGACTGACGACCACCAACGAAACTAAGGCCCGCAGGCAACGCTAAGACCGAGCTAAGAAACGCGATCACCCGCCGGCGGCGAAGCTGAGGCCCGAAGGCAACGCCATAAGACCCGAAGGAAACCTACAGTTAACGACCAAGACACGTCAGTTCACGATGCCAAAGGACTGTTGATGCAGACGCAGCGATTAGTACTCGGAATATGTCCCGCAAAAACAGAATATATTTTCCGTTCCTGACGTAAGGCATGATGAGCAGAAGACCTGCGACATCAAAGGAAGTCCTGTCAAAATATTGTCGATTATTATCCATCCCTGACGTAACTAATGAGCCCTTCCATCGTATAACCTCGGCGTTCCACTTCACAAGTAGTAGTAGTAGTAGTAGTAGCAGTAGTAGTAGTGGTAGTAGTAGTAGCAGTAGTAGTAGTAGAAGTAGTAGTGGTAGTAGTATTAATAGTGGTAGTAGTAGTAGTAGTAGTAGTAGTAGTAGCAGTAGTTAATAGTGGTAGTAGTAGTAGTAGTAGTAGTAGTGGTAGTAGTAGTAGTAGTAGTAGCATTAATAGTAGTAGTAGTAGTAGTAGTAGCAGTAGTAGTAGTAGTAGTAGTAGCAGTAGCAAAAGTAGTATTAGACTGAAGGAAAGAGGGAAGAGGGGGGGGGGGAACGCCGACCACAGATCTGGGGTCAATGTATACACATGTATGTACCATACGTAGTTGCTGCTTTACTGCTGCATGCAGTGGTCGGAAATGACGTCAGGTCTTTCGCGCGTCAAAAACTGAAGTCGGCATATCTGCAGTTACCAATATTAATAGCAAAAAACGGTACAATAAACCGCGAAAAAAGGAAAACAACAGCAGTAGCAGTAGATAATAATGTAAATATTCTGAAGATTTCCAACAGAAAATTTAACAGAAGCAGAAAACCGTGTAAAGCGAAAGCAAAAAACGGTACAATGTGCACGAACAAAAGTCAAGAAACGGTACGATCTCTAGACGCACGAGAGGCCAGAGATGAGAAAATGCTGAACAACATTATCATAAGAATATCTATGTACTTCGTATATATTTCCACTTTCCGACGTTTCTTTTTCTTTTTCTGATTATTTTTCCATCCCATCCATAAGTTTCATCGATTTTTTTTCCTGGTCCTCCCTTCCTTGTTCTGGTCCCTACCACCCCTGCCCCACCCGCACTACGGCACGCGCCCTGCACTTTTATCACGAGAAGCGATCAGCACTTTGTTCCCTCGTCGACTTGCGTCGAGACTGTTGAAAGTAACAAAAAATATACATACAGTTTCAAGACATTAAATAGTTTACTCCTTCGAGGCGCACGAAGCATTAAATGGGGACTGATTTAGTACGGGTGACATTGTTCAGGTCGTGCCTTAGTACTGGTGTTCATATCAGTTTTTTTTCCTAGAAGACGCCATGTAGACGCACTTCACGGTCGGTAGGTGTATTCTGTTTTTCTTTGAAGGTCCTCATTATTAATAGGGAATCGATTATCACTCGAGGAGGGAGCACCCAAAACTGACCTTGAGAAAAAATCTACCACTCTCGACAAAAAAAAGGGCCTTCAATATAGGGGTCATTCATGTCTCAATATGAAGACCAAGGCTACATTAAATAATTTACGAACAGAGTGGCAGGCTTTACCCGATGCACCAGCCAATCAGCCACGCCCTTCGTACGTATAGTGGGTGGGTAAGCAATCAAATCAGCCTGGCCTTTTTCGATATTTTGTCACCTTCCTTGTATTTACGATCTGAATTGTACTGCCTCATCAACACGAAGGGTATTCCAACGATGAGGCATATGCCTAATAAGACATACGCCTTATTGGGTAGTTTCTCAGATGAGGACCTCCGTCCGTCAGAAAATAGTTTCCCTGCAAGTAAAAAAGTGCTACGTACTACTTCTATCAGATCGGCATTGATACCGGATGCCATTTCATTACTGTTAATAGCTACGGCATCATTTCCACGGTAGAAGGTGATATTGTATGAACGAGGGCACTTGGTTCCGAGCATAAGCTGTATAGTCTCCTCCCTTTCGACATTGGATTCTGGAGGCAGGGGCACTGCTGTTCGACATATGATATCAGCCTTGGGTACTTCAGGAAGTATTCTGCGTATATCGCCCTCTTTTGCGCACGAAATTAACAAACGTTTGGGCATGGAAAAAACGCGTAGAGGGCACCACCAGTATAGATAATTACCCTAGGTGATCGGGAAAACAAGCAACAAGCAAATCGGGCTTTGCTTGTGTCGCGTTTTGAACCTTGAAATAACCTCGAAAGAACCTCGAAAGAACCTCGAAAGAACCTCGAAAGGCAGACTACTAACAATGCCACTGTGGCTCACTGTGGCAGGAACTGGTGACGAGTACAACGACGACGAGAGAGAGAGCGACGATGGAAATACCGACGTGGGTGGGTTCAGTTACGAACTGGAAGCCTCTGGAGTTGAAGCCGGAGTGCGGGGAGAGGAAGGGCGGACGGACGACGAGACGGGCGACCGTAGGTGGCACGACATGTACAGGTGAATGATAGTAACGTACACTGAATGATGATAGAGTATGCTACGGCAACGGTGCACCTTCTTTTTCTGAGGCTAACTCCTCACTTGAGGAAGAGCTCTACCAGGTATTTTAGTTCAGTAGAGGTCAACGAACAACAAATCGCCCAATGTGAACATGAGAATAAGGACATAAGGTCCAATTTTTGGGGGAAAGCTGGGAAAAAACGGATAGAAGAAATCGTGCATAGCGGCGAGCGCTGCACTAAACCCTAGTGGTATATAATACCTGGTGATCGCTTACTGCACCTGTGCTGGTAACAGCCTACCACTGCTGGTAATAGCCTAGCTATGCTGGTAATAGCTTCACGTACGTATGTTCAACGTTGTTCAAGGATGGTGTCACACTATAGTATGGTTCTAAGGCTTTCGCTCACACGATAATCAAGTAATACGTAGCTGTTTATTGTTGGCGGTTCCATACTGTATCCTAGTATTATACTGACTACTTGACTTTCCAGAGGAATCAAAGCGAAAAATCGATTAAAAAAATCCCACGGGTCTCGTAGGTATATATACTGAACAGTTTTTGGTGAATACTAAAAAAGCACGTCAGCTGTGAGTCCAACCGATCGGCAGATCGGTCGATACCCAGCTTTACAAGCTGGATGAACCGTTCGCGCGTTTTTTGTTATTTCCCTCGCGATTGACTATGTAACCAGCAACAAAGGGTGTTCCAACGATGTTTGGGTAGATACTTCCTCGATTCGGTTCGGGAGACCGGCCAGTCACTCAAAAACTGCTTGGCCTAAACTTCCTACCTCCATTATTGTAGCATGCGGCGATTCTCCTGATGTCTAACCTACTGTCGAGCATACTGTTTGTTTCGAAGATGACGTGTGGCGCTGGCCCAGAAAAAACACCTCACGTAATGGCCCACCGTTCTATGGTTTCACCGACATGATCCAAGGTGAAGGGTTCAGCGCTTGCAATCAGTACTGTGTGTTCACCGCATGATACTCACTCGCTCACGCCGTCGCTCCCGACTCTGCTGTTCTATACATTTATCGTATGTATTTGCTTTTCTTATGTTTGCGCCAAAGCGCCGTGAGGAGAAGCTTTCTTGCTCGAAGGACCGGGCAATCTCCCGCTACAGCCGCGATGGGTCCGCTCAGCCAACACGCTCAAGGGGCGGCACTTACAACGCTGGGCGCAGCCGCCGAGGAAGCGGCGTGGGCAGATAGCGACGTTAACACCTCGTCGCAGACGGCGGTAGCATTGCTGGCAGCACAGGAGGCCTCGTCAGCGGAAGGAGATGTCACCAATGGCCAGCACGGATTGATGAGAGCAGCCCTGTCTGCAGACGAAGAAGACCTTCCTTCGCTCAGCCTTGTCCTCGACATGGCACTATCAATCCTGTTTGCTCGTGCCGCGATAGTAAACCTTCTCTCGCATGTCAAGGCCGTTATTGGAAGCTCACCCCAGTGCCCTCCGCGGGTCCGGGGCTTGTTGAGCGTCGGGTCAGCTGAGCCTGAACGCTCATGGTGGTGGGTTCAACAGCCAACCGCCGAGGGCTGTGGCTCATCCACCAGTGCAGGAGCCACTACAGTATCCCATGCTTGGGGTAATGATGGAGGAGATGGAGATTTAGTCATCAGGGGGATCGCCCAAGGAGTGCTGGAAGCAATGGCGGTCCTAGAAAATCAGCGGCGTATTATCGACCTCACCAAAGAGCTCATGAGTTGGTCAGTTCCCGAGCTCCTATGTTGTCCCTTGCTTTTGCAGAACGTAAAACAAAAATGGGCGAAGGGGCGTGCCATTTTTCGACACAGTTTGGTTTGCACACACGCCGGCTCAGGTGTGGGGGTGAGTTGACGTGGCTTGCACGATAAAAGTACTCCACTCAAACCTCGCGCGATGCTAACGCGTGCCCTTGTGCATTTGTGTCCGGGTACTCACCTTCCAGGTCAAATACTGCGGACCCGGCCATCCCTGCGTCTTCTGTGAATAGTTCGATGGATAGTACAACTGGGACGGCGAACACACCCCTCATGGGGCGTAACAAAACCTTGAAGGAATCACACCCTCAGCTTGCTTCTGAGCCAGTTGGAATTTTCTCGGGGTAAGGAAGGCCGCACCCGAATAGCCATTTTGGGCGTATTCTACGGTAGTAGTAGGAGCGCACCTATTACTAGTTTTGGTCAGGTTGTGATGCTCGCCTCAAGAGTTACGCACCCCACCCGAACCTGACCTTGCTAGATACTGAGATGTACGCTTAACCTGATGAAAAGTCAACCCCGTGATATATATTTAATGTAGGTATACATGTAACGAATCATCTTCATACACACCAATGGAAGTCGAACTCTTCTGCTGGGTCAGTTCCTGAGTTGAGGAAGCCCCGTCAGCCGAATAGACAGTTTTTGTATTCGCCAAAGAAGGCTACCACTATCGAAAAAGTCGACTTTTGCGCGTGAACATGAAGATGCATATGTTTATACTTGTACCCGCGTCTACTCGTACAGTGGTTTGGTCGTTGTAAAGTCGGTTCAACAATCCGTTGTTTCTGTGACCCCAAGCAGCGCGCTTCCCGTCAACTTCAGTGTTGTAACGGAACGTAGAACGTGAAACACCTACATGCTCGTAACACGATAAGACGCATAGGAATAGATGGGTGTAGTTCTACTTCTGTAGTGTGGGACAGATGACCAGGCTTTGTTGAGACAGCAGCGTGAAGTGTGGCTCTAGACTTAGCACTCCTACGAAGCCACTCGAGTGTTACACTAGTACTGACTGGTCTCACTCCCCTCCTTCATTGCCCACAGATCCTACGCGCTCGCCATGGGTTCGTTTTTCGAGCTTGCTGTTGTTTCCATCAAGCCGCGAGGCGGAGGACATGGGAATCGGTTTTCGGTGACGCCGCCTTCGTTGGCTCAGTGTACCAAAGACGGTATGCCGCCGCCCACAAATTCACGGCAGAGCGGCGAGGTATCTTGGACGACATCAACGCCGGTACTTACTCGCCTCATCACGCTCTTCGTTGCCGAAGCTGTTTCATCGATCGAGCACGGCTCGATCGCGGATAGACCCAGAAACGGATGCGCCGATAGTTCAACTGCCTCCGACCGAGGCCATCGCGGTACAGGCAAGCCATTGGCGGTCAATTCGAACATTTTATGGGCGATGTGGGTACTGGACGCGCTCCTGCTGCTGGAAAGCACGTACGGCGGGATGGAATGGTCCGTTCACGGGAGTTCGGACGAAAGCGGAGATGACTCCATTAGGCCGATCGGGCCGGTAATGAAGGGCGAAGACGAACGCCTCGTCAGCGAAGACGTGCGATCCCTTGGATTGGCGGTGGCCTCGGCGCGATCACCGCGAGCCTTCGCCGCTGTTCTCCGTACAATAGCGACCAGGAACAGCTCCGGCGGAGACTTGCGGGTTCTCGCGTGCTCTGTGTGTGCGCACATGCTCGACCTCTCACGCCTCGCGCCAAGTTGGAGGCGTTCTGCCGCAAGCCGGCACGAAAGTGAAGCGTCCGCCGACGCCGCGACAGCACCAGAGTTTTATTACCATGCCTCCATCCCGACTTCTGCACCTACGAAGGAAGAGTGCGCGCTGCCGCTGCAAGAGCGCCTGCTTGCTCGAGAATTTTCCACACGGTTGCGAACTCAGGTCAGCATGCAGAGCCTTGGATCGCCCTCCCTTCAGAGCCAGCTTGAGCTCCTCGCTCAATGGGAGCTTCGCCGATCGATCGTGAGCGAGAAGAGAGGTCTGTCTTCCGAGAGCGCGTGCACACGTCCTTTTCACGACGATAAGGGTAAAAAAGAAGAGCCAACGTCTGAAGGAAGTCATCAAACTGGGACCGATAAACACTCAGTGCCTGAAGTGTGGATTCCTTCTACTATTGAGCGCATCGACAGCTGGGATGTAGCCACAGCCTCGTTCGCTGGGATTGAAGAAGCGAGCGACAACAACTCCGATACGACGCAGGTGGAGAAATACGGGACTGTAGGTCCGGACAGGTCCGACAAAACGGAGAGCGAGGCCCTGGCACCATCTACCGTACCGACTGCTTCCGGGAAGGATAGCTCGGCTCGAAATCAGAATATGTCGATGCTCGTCGAGACCGCGTCTGCGACATCAGTGACGGTGAGCTGGGGGGGCTGGCTCGGTACCGACCACGGCCCGGAACTGGAGGTGAGGATCGGTAGCAACGGTATTGCCTACCCGATGGCTTGCGGCAGGGAAGCTGGGGCTTCTGATCTGGCGCAAGCGCTTCGCTCCAAGCTCAGCCACGCTGCCAGTCGACGGCAAGAGCAAGAATCGGGCTTAGTGCTAAAGGTGAAGCATTGAAATAAACCCCAGCAGAACGGAACCCACGTTTTTTGGAGAAAACCTACGCGGAGTTAGTGTGAGAGACTTGTTTTGGTAGTAGCATACCTGACGAGGGACACAAAATTGGGGCTTCACAACGAAAGGATATGTTTTTTTCTCGCCGTCTTCCTTCCTGCTTTCGGATCGGTGTGTTCCGGCAACCGTCATCAGGCAGAATCCTCGCAAAACCCCAAACTTTTCATCAACTGAATTGGAACCATACTCTTCGCGCACCCGCTCGATTTTGACAGGTCCGTGCGAGCGGGCTGTGGGGATCGGAGCCCTACCACGTCGCCGCTCTTGATCTCGACGGTCACGGCTGCCTCAAAGTACACGGTCTTGCGGCCGACACGCACTACGTATTTCGCTTAGAACATCGTGTAATACCCTCTTCTCCGCCTAGGGCACCTCCATCCGAGAGCGTGGACACCTTGGGTGATGAACACTCATGTTTTCCCTTGGCTGCCACGGTCGGTGGCACCAATGCCGCCAGCGAACCGACCGCCGACCCGCTAGGAAAAGACGCCGTGGATGCTGCCTCGAGCTTTTTGGCACCCTTAGCCGGAAGCCGTGATGGTAAGGGCGGCGACGGAACAACTTTAAATACCAACGAGAATAAGAGGCAGAACCAAGCAGATTGTGCGCCATCGACGCGAGCTGTACCAGGAAGAAGCCTCCACCGCCGCGACAGCGACTTGTTCACTACTGCGCACACCATTGGTGGGGACGATTCTCGATGGCCGCTGATTGGCAGTCGTGAGCAGCAATCATACGACACGTTGGCGAATCGAAACTCTGTGACACTCGATGATGCGAATTTTGCTGTTGGACGACGGGGCGGTGAGACAAAGGTCTTGGCCATACTGAGTGTGTCGACGCCACCAGAGGTTCCGTTTATGCTTGACGTCGACGGGTGTGGACCGAACCTTCGATTGACCAAGTCCAACCTGACTGTGACAAACAACGGCAGAAAGAAGTGGAGCGCGGTCCGCGCAACGCGAGGATTCAGTTCCGGGGTGCACCGATGGAAAGTTCGCGTCGACAGGTCAGTTGATTCCACATGACATTCGCACCGGTGCAACCAATTCTACCTCCTCCTCGTTCTTGTCGCAAATGTTTTTCAACACGACAGTGTCGTGCAAGTACTATTTGAGTAGTGTGCCGCCACTCCCTTGATGATTCCTGTGAGTCAAACAAAAGCTGTGTTCGGTGCTGAAAACAATGGTTGACGCGGGCGAGAGCTCTAGCCAAGGTGCAAGCATTTCTGAAAGGGAGGCCTATCTGTTACGTTACCCCCACGTTTCTCGAACGTACACCACTTTTTGAAGCAGGTGTGTTTCTAAAAATGTGTTTGTCGGGGTGGTGTCTTCGCAGTCTCGTCTGAACAACTATGTCGGCAGCGATAGATCGGGATGGGGCTACCTAGCCAACAAGGCCATATGGCACAACAAGGGCAAGGTGAGTGACCAAGTCGTCGTCGATGCATAACTGCGGATTGTGGGCTCATCTATGATATCACTGGCTCTTGTGCAATTCGAACGACACCCTAGATTGAGATGGAGTTATTTTAGTCAACAAGGCCATATGGTGCACCAAGGGCGCGACGAGCAACGACTGCCGTCGTCGAGGCTTGCCTGCAGGGTGCATTTTTTTGTCATGGTGTCATTGGCCGGGACAAATTTTGACGGCGACACGCCTGCTCACATTAGTTTCCCGAACTCGACTTGACAAGGTGCGATCATATGGATACGCCTGCGTACAATAGTTGCCCTAACTACTGTAGCTCAACGTTGAAAAGTACGATTCTATGGACACGCCCGCTTACAGTGCTTACTCGAACTCGACGTTGGAAGGTGCGATAATATGGTCAAAAATTGTTGCCCGAAAACTTACTGCCATAAGGTGCGATCATATGGCGACCTTTTCCGGGAAGGAGACACGATCGGAGTGGTCCTGAACATGGATCTAGGGACGCTACGATTTACTCGTAACGGGCGTGACCTCGGCGTGGCCGTGCAAGGCCTACAGGGCACCCTTTATCCAGCATTCTCCATGTATAATAGGTGCGGCCGTCAGTTCGTTCTCCTACAGTAAGGACACTAGACTTTGTGCATACAGTCATGTAATATTTTTCTTGTTTCCCTTTGGGCATACAGTAGGATTCCTTTTCTTGGTTTCCCTTGTTTTCATTCTTCTTGGAAATGTTAATGTTTATGAGTGATCGATGTTGAAGCTACTGTAGCCCAATAATCTACTATAGTACAGTAGGTTTATTGCTTGGTTTCTCTTAGTTTTCTCCTTTCTTCTGGAATGTGGGAATGCGTAGTGCGGTAGTAGTGATCGACGTTGAAGCTCGTGCTGCACATTTGTTGAGGATGGCAAGCATAATGATAAGCACTTCGTGGTAATACCTGATGCGTATTTGTAGGGTGGTCGAAGGCTATTTGCTGTTGGGGCAAGTGAGCACTTCACGCGAAAACTAAGACAACGCATGCTTTATGCTTTAACCAGTTATTAGGTTACAATAACCGACCCCAAGTCTAACGACTGTAGCATCCTCCTTAATGAAACGACAATAACAGGAGCGACGAGCTAACTTTCATACCCCCAGAGGACCACGCGGCACCCATTCTCACGCCCCCTCCCGTCGGGTACAACAACAATACTAGCGGCGCCGGTCCTACTCGCGTCGGCGGTAGTGCCGACACTCAAATCGCACGATCCGACGTGGTCTACGGAACCTTCATCGCTTAGTGCGTTGTTCGTCGAGCATCCAAGGCGCTTGAGATCCTTGGAGTTCTCACTCAAGCCGGCGGGCTCGAAGGCCCAGCCGGCGTTGGTTTAGTCGAGGATATTCGATTGCGGCTTGTTCGCTGGTCGAGGGGGGAACAGGGAAGGTCGTGTTCATCTGCATACGCTTGCGCCCCAGTCAATCTAGACACCTCACACCGAGCGCGCCAAGACTTTTTCGGTCTTGGGGTGGGGGACCGCATCGTGTCTGCGGGAGGGGAAGCTACCGTGCTGGGGGCAACAAAGCACTCCATATGGGTTTCAGTTGAGGCGGCATCGTCGCCATCGTCTGCTCGTCCTCCTGCGCTTGACCAGGGCCTCCTAGCGTGGGATTCGGAAAAAAACGAGAAAAACCAAGAGGACAGCTGCCGAGGTCACAGGGGACACTCATCGGGCGTAGAGGTGGTCGCAACAGGGCCAAGCCCATCGCACCGGAGCATCTTTGGGAGACCTGGGAGAAAGACCACATCATGGTCTCGCTCCATCGTTCGTCAAATAGTCAGTCTCCCCGAGGACTTTACCGTCAGCCGCTGTACACCACCGGAAGAATCTGACTACGAGAACGGAAAAAATCACGGCGGTGCCGTGCAGCATGATGTTGATCTCATCCGTACGGAAGAGCTTCGAATCTTTTTGGCGAGATGGACGCCAGCTATGGACGAGGAACTCGCTCGCCGCCTCGATCAGCTCGCAGAATCGATAGCGGTCTTAACCCCGCTTGAACTTCCGCTCGAGGCAATAACAGTGCAAAATCTGCCTGTTGTGTCGACGTTGGCGTTTCCCCTCACGGCCTCGATTGCGCCTGTTGAAGTGTGGGCGAGGGCGACTCTTTTGCTCTACGTCAACGAGCTCGTCTTGCCCCTCCTGCCTCTCGTCGACACCAAGTCGGCTGAGCGTGGGCCGCTGGGCGCGCTGCTACACAAGTGCAGGCAACTCATCTTGACAGCCACGAAAATGTCGCTTTTGAGAACGTGAGTGAGGGTGTTCTTGCGTTTTTGCGTCGTTGACGATTATATTGTCTACGGGCGAACATACAAAAGTGGGCAGAGTAGAATCAACATCTGGACTGTGAAAATAGGGGAACACATGATTTGCGGTCTGTTGCGGGTCCTTATTATTATGGCTGAACATGCCACTCTCCCCCCCTGGGATGCAATACGATTACGGCCATGCATGATATCGAATACACCCTCTCGGAATGCAGCACTGGTATTGCAGTAGTGAAGGTACGGAATGCATCCACTGGCGTTTTTCGAAGTGTTTCTTACTCCCCACACGTAGAGTTCTACGTGCCCACCTTCTGCCCGTCCGACGGCATTCGGTATTGCTCCCCACAAGCAATCTATGGTTGATATCCCGCGATGTTCTCACCCTTCCTACGACATCAGAATGATCCGACCGACCGGCGCGGAGTCGCAGTTGGAGCCCGG
The DNA here is from genome assembly GCA_037834295.1 of Postelsia palmaeformis. Taxonomy (NCBI): domain Eukaryota; class Phaeophyceae; order Laminariales; family Laminariaceae; genus Postelsia; species Postelsia palmaeformis. The sequence goes on from JBBMHQ010057710.1 coordinate 13,254, forward strand.
AACGGAGAACGGAACCAAGCGCACAATTTCACTAACCGGTATCAAAGCCCTGCCAAGAACGCCAACAGCCGCCCACACCAATGCTGCGTCCACCGTCCCCTCTCCGAGACTTTCGTGGACCCAGAGAAGCAGAGAACTGGAGAGGTCGGTGTTCGGTCAGGTTACCAGGCATATTGCCAACAGGTATGACCATTGCTCTTCTACAAGGAGGGGGAGGGGTGTGTGCTCATGTCATGCATCGCCGTAGTCGTCTCACATCCCTACGGAGTACGTCCGGTTTTCACCGACCACGCACATATTACTTGCACCAAGCACGAAGCGCCGCGAATTGTTCGGCGAGTCGCATGAAGGGTGGGCTGAGGTAGGGGGGGCAGGCGTGGCGGGGCAAGCCGGGGTTTGACAGGCTGGTTTAAAGCAGGAGGGGAGGGAATGTGAGTCAACGGGAGCACAACATACTACTTTTAGTCACCAGCCAGTGCGTAAAATACCGCAGTCTGCGCACGTCGCCTATGCCGTACAACCGCCGGAGAGCAAGCCCATCTTGCCGCGTTGCATCCGTTACCTCGAAAACACAGTTCGTTCCCATCGTCCATACGGTCGTTGCTCCCGTCAATCAAATACATGATATCATCCCTCTCTCAATGTCCATGGCTTATAGTTGGGGTGTAAGCCATTGATTAGCCATTGATCAAGCCCTCCCATCCGCATACATTGAATCGGTGGTTATGCTATCCTACTGTATGGATCGTGCACGTACGTACATGCCCACCAGCCCCCCGCAAGTTTGGTCGGAGGCAGCGGCGGCTTTTTCCGTCGAGCTCACGGATGCGCCAGCAGTGGCGCAGGACGCAACAACAGCCGTCGCCGATGGTCTCCAGCTACACGACAACCATGCCCTCTACCGGGGAGTATTCTGGCAGGTATGCACGACTAAGATGGAACCGTCGTGAACGCGTCCCACGTTTCGAATATGCACATGCAATACAGCATGAAACGCTTTCGGGCAACGACGCCATGGATAACGGTTGGTGGCACTCTTACCCCTTGACGGACAGCCGCCAAGGGGTTCCCAACGATGAAAGCAGCATATCGAGTCTAGAGAGACCTTGACGGGTAGCCGTAAAGGACCTCCCGCCATTCACAACAGAAGGTTGAGCCTAGAGAGACCTCGACGGGTACAGCCGTCAAGGACTACCCACCATAAAACATGTATATTCAGTCTGGAAACAGCCTTGACACGTCAAAAATAGACTGCCAACCATCTTTATTTTTGGGGCCCAGATACAAGGGCCATAACTTTTACCGGTAGAAGCGCGGTCTCACCGCCAGTGGTCTATAGAGCAAGCGATTTCAAGTACAGATGAATGTATACAACTCCTTGGTTGCAGTGCAGTGTATGCACATTACGAAATCCGGTGCTAATGTCATCACCCCCTAAAGTAGTCTAACTCAGCATCACCGGTTGTCTCGGCGATCTAGCGATGTGATATGGTGCATGTGGCAGATGCTGTAGTCAACCCTTTCTCGTCCGCTTCCGCCTCTCTCTCAAGTACCAAAAAGGCCTGTTTCACTGATTTTGTTTTTAGCGAAAACATGAGAGTCTAGTCCTCCGTTACTTTCTTTCTCTATGAGAATGGCATGACACGCCCCACTATTTTTATACGAAACAGGTGTGCACGGAGGTGTGCTCGCCTCCAATGTCGATGTTCGTCTTTACTGCCTCAGCTGAGGATACGGCTGGTGTCGCGGCAGCAACAGCGGAAACGACCGTCGACGCCCGCGCGGCCAGAAAGGCTAACGACAAAACGCGCATAGGCGGCGCTGTGGCCCGCGATGCTTCAAACGGGAAAACCCCATCGGCGAGCTACGGCGGCGCGACGCCTGATCCGCTTTTTGTGTCCAACCCGGGATCGTCGAATATCTACATGGATCCGGCGAGGGTTTCACTCTACCGCTCGCTCGGCTTGGTTGTAGGCCTGGCTGTCCGAGCTGAGGTGCCGCTGCCATCGTTGCGCTTGTCGCCAACGTGGTGGATGCTCGTTTCGAACGAGGCAGCAAGCGCCCCAATGGATTTTGCAACGGCGGAAGAAAATATGGTGAGGTCGTCGACGACAGCAGAGGGGGGTGAAAGAACGTCACGGACTGCTGGCGAGGCAGAGGCAGCCGATGGGGGGAAGTCGCGGTGGTCGTGCCTGGGCGAAGCCGTCTCCATCTCAGATGATGTGGCCGACAGAGGAAGAACGTCGAGTTCCGAGTTAGACGGAGTGCTAGCGGCTCTAGAGCGAATCGGGAAAGCGGCGCCTGGGAAATATCAACTTGAAAAAGTGCTGACTGACGCGACATTCGTCGCCCCGCTGTCAAGCGGCCAAATGGTTGAGCTTGTGCCTGGAGGTGAGAGGAGCCAAGAGCGAGGCGTTAGTAGAACACACGCCACCAGCAGTACCTTAGGGGTGCACCTATCTACAGTTGTCAGGTCACCAGCAGCGGACCGAGTCACTGTTTTTGATGCATGTATGTGCTGCCAAATGTCGGAGGCTGGTCGCCGGTTCTGTCGGGAAGGAGGCATGACAGCATGACAGCGATCAATGTAAATCGCTTCACAACAGCTGATCAACAAAATATCCCCTCCTATTCCTTCCCCTGCCTCCTCATCATTTTCGTGCGCAGGCGTGACAACAACGCAAATCACTGTTTCAGCCAGAAACAAAAAAGCTATTCTCCCCCCCCGTCCCTCCCCGTGCCGGTTTTCTTGCCGTCATCGCATGCGAGCATGTCTCTTTAGG
>JBBMHQ010057721.1:0-16035 GCA_037834295.1 Postelsia palmaeformis
GGGAGAAGAGCCTACTTAGTGACCCCGAATCTGAGTTACGACTGAAGAGGGAGAGAGAGAAGAAGGGCGAAGATAATTAATGGGATGAGAAAAAAAATAAAAAAAAATGTCCGCACATATTTGAGATCGGTATGTATGTATAGTATTTCTTGGGTCGAGAAATACAACGAGAAAAACAAGTGTTAAAGCTACGCGCGGGGCGCCCGGAATTTCAAAGCCCTCATCAACCCCCCCTACAACCTGCGTCTACTCCCCGACAGGCCAAAAAACAGAGAGAGAGTCATTTTTTTCTGGAGTATTACGTGTTTCTCTACGACGGTGGATCAGTTTCTATCAGTACGATTGAGCTGGATGAGGTCTTCTGCGCCAGCCTGTGGTCACGCTCACACTTCGTTCCGCCTCTCCCAGAGTGCACCCGTAGTTGACCACTGTTCCGGAGCCGACTTGTCTTCCCCAAACTTCCTCAACATTAACTCAGTCTTCTCCTGCACACGCCGCGATGTCCTTTCTGAACTCTAGCGAGAATGGCGGCTCGCCAGCGTCCGCGTAGCTCTGGCCACCTCTCTTCTTGCTACCCCGCACCTGTCCACTAGAGGTAGCTCCGATGAAGTATTTCGCAGACTGACTTCGTCTTCCCGTCACCAATTTCATAATCTCATCCACAGCCGGAGATTCGCTGACCGAGCCTCCCACTGGAATGGAGTGAATCGTGAAGTGGTTCGGCAGGTCTGCCATCCGAAGATAGCTTTGTTGATTCGCTGACATACGGGCTTCGAAGAAAGAGAGACGGCCCCGGCCACATTTTGCCGTAGCAACGGGAAGCTGTGCCCGGTGATTTAGTCCCACCTATTCCGCTGTTCGGCAGAAACGCCGTAACCGCCCAAAAGGTGCAGATCGCCGGGTGGTCCTGGTCCACTGACACTATCACTGCCTTTGCTTGAGGCCCGTAGATATCATCGACGGTTCCAATATTTGTGCCGTATTTGAGTATACGGACAGGTTCGCCATTTTCCTGATAGATGGTAAACTCGTCCGAAGTATGTGTGCAGTAGTTATTTTACACGCCTTGGCAAGCTTCGAACGCTGTTCCTTCGTCCATATAAAACTCTTGCGGTTCGCATTCTTTTGGTTCAGCTGCTGTGTTGAGCGGCGTAAGTCTGACGCCGTGGGGATTCGAGGGCGTCCTACGATAGGTGGTTCCCCCCAATGTTTCTGAGGCTACCTACTTGACGTTAATGAGCCCCACAAACCTCGAACGAGAACTGACTCCAGCGAAGATCAAAAAGCATCCCGGTGAATGATTCCATGGCCCAAGTAAACGAATGCTTTATTTTCGGATACATTATTGACATTCTGACGATCTGTAGTAAATGAGCCCCATCATTCAACAAACTTTTTAGCGGAAACATGCCTCGGGCGCATAACGCGTCGGTGGCCATACCGCAGCCGCTACGTATTGACCCCCCTCCACGTATCGCCGCAAATTAATAATTGTCACTATTTAATACTACCAGTGGTAGATGATATATTATTATCAGTATTTTATTGGTGCCCAGTAGATGATATATTTTACCCACTCGTGTCCCTATGATATCAAGAAAAGCGAACAAGTCTACCGCCGTATCAACAGCCATTCAAAAGAACGGCTGCAGCTGTTGGTTCTACGAAATATTTTTGGCCTTATAGTCATGTGGTGCTGGATTTTTACACCGCACCAGGTTTGTATGTGTTGTCGGGAAATCGAACCACTGCAAAAACAAAAATGAAAACCGAAGGCCTGACCGAGACGTAGCACTATAAGTATTAGTAATAGACTAATGTGAGACACGAGAGCGACACCGCACCCCTGTCGAGTGCTGCCCCCAGCGGCATGCAATGCTTGGGAATTTAAGTATCTGCGCTACTCCTGCTCCAGTACCTCGACATGACGTGTCTGGAATATATGGTTTCCGTGCGATGTGAGCTTTCGTGTTTAGTGTTCAACTGTTGGCAGATGTCCTGTCCAGGAATCATATACATGTTGTGTCATACCTAGAGAGGTATAAAGATAGGTCCTCACCAGACAATTATAACAGAGCGTGAAAACGCAACAGGTGTGTGGTACTTGTAGACATTGCACGTCGAAGTCATCGCGACGCCAGAGCCACCGTCGTTCTGTTTCATGTATCGAGTAGCACCTGGTACTCGTGATGAAATCGGCACCACATACTGCCGTACCACGTCCTCACCCGCTTTCAGACGTTTGTGTTATCGCAAAAACTGGGCACATGTCAGGAACATAACCGAAACATATTCCCTCAATCCCTTTTGCGATTACACCTCTCGCCTGATATCGCCTCAGGCCACGCCCTTTTCGATGTGATTTCAAGATCGACCTCGCCGATCCATCGCGGGGGCTTTTCGTCATCGAGGCCTGCACGTACTGTAGACGCTGTCATACAACGGCGGGCTGCCATGAAGGCGTGCCATCATCTCCGTCACGAGCGTAGTATTCGAGGGGAGATGCATATATGGGATGCTGCCACTGTTGTCTCCGTTGTTAGTCTGTAGGCGCTTTGGGGCGACTTGTGTCTTCTGCGCCTGACGGCACTGCAACTCCACTGCGAGCCAAAACTGCGTCGGAAGCTCCCGGCCGTGCGTATCTCCTGTCAATAAGAAGACCGTTTTGCGCTATATTTATGCATGCATCCCGAGGCGTACAGTAGTACTTTACGGCACAAATGAATATGAATCGAAATAGAGAGCCAATTACTACCGTATGGCGCACGGCGAGTTCAAATCCCTGTTGATGGTCATACCACCGCGCTTTCGCAATCATCCAGGCGCGGCATTGACACCATCCGTTGTCTCTTATGGCTTGGTGTATGTACACTTCTACCAGTAGGCGGAGCTTGAGCCTCGACGAAAGAGCGGACCATCGGAGCCCTAACGGTACCGTCGCTTGGGAAGACGCAAGACGAACATACGAAATACTTTCACGGATGTAGCGTTTTATCTGGCGGTTGTTTCTCTGGTGAAATACCTGCAAGTGAAGAACGGACCTGTGAAGGTCGGCAGCAACGAAACCAGTGCTGCGGGGATCACGTGAACCACCCCGCTTAGCAACCAATCTGGGCGATACGGTGGTGAAGCAGGGGTCTGCTGTAGGAGTCAAGCATTGGCTGAGTCGTTGCGTCGTGAGTTTGTTTGTTGAAAGTGGAAGCCAATATTAATCGATTAGATGCACTGAGCGTTAGCACCTGGCACCGATGTCTGTCACATGTTGGCCGTCCGCGGGGGGTGGCACGGGTACATTCGCGTCCAATAGTGAGTTGACGGTGATGCTGGCCTGGTAAATCTGGAACAGTAACACCCGGTTATCGTCAATCAGGAGGAGCTTCAGATCGACCAAACGGGGCTCCCTACTGCAGCCATTGATTGCGAGATACCTGGTAGGAAATTATAAGTTTTTTGTGTTCGCGTTTGGAGCGATACGGCCAGGCTACTCGTCGACGGGAGAAACTTTGTATATACACTTTAGCACAGTAAGGTTCTGTAGAATGATGATTGACAAGAGCACCATGAATTTATTTCGTGGCTGATTGTCGGACGCAACTGCCCTAGGATGAATGCAACCAATTTGATGGGCTGCGATGATTAACGCCTCTAGGTATAAACGAGAAGACGTGCACCCGGTGGTTTTCGCGCGATCCTAACCCTGATCTACCACGAGCACGTTTTGCAAGTTGCCGATAAACTGGGGTGAGTCGACGCGTTCTACGATAAAGGTGGCACATTTCCTCAAAAGTATTTTGTAAATGACGGGGTTTCTTAACCCAGAATGATCGGAATGCCTTTCTCGTTTCGAAAAGAGGCGTCTTTGTATACTCGGGTCGTGGGATCATTCAGCGGGATGCAATTCGATTTTTTCCTCAAGTCAGTTTTCGGGTGAGGTATGGAGCTCCTTGAGTGAAGATCCTCAGAAAACCCAGGGTGAACCTCTATCGTAAAACGCCACGGGTAAACTGGTGGCAAGCGATGCCACCGTGGTCGTCGAATGTATGTATTGCTGTTCTTAGGTCGGGTCCTTCTGGACGATAGAAAACAATCCCACGATGTTACCACGTTCCTGTTGAACTACGCCGCCTACAGTAGGCGTTGGGCACATTGTACGTTGAGTCGTGGATGAAACGCGTCGCGCATTGCGCATAGAGGCTGGTAAGATTTGTGTCGTTCGGGAAGTCCAAGCGCTGTCGAGTGTAGAGCATGCGTCGTGGTGGATGTCTCGAGTGTACAGTTCGGTATACGTTTGCTACGGCTCAGGTAGAGTAGCGTGCAATGTGGGCTGAGGCTCCTGACTTGTAGAGCTCCACAACCGGTAAGTTCCTAGCCCAGCAGCTGGCATGGAGACGACGATCATCATATCCCAAACTAAGGAGAGCTTAGTTTGGTAGATATGCTGTACATAGCAAGTAAACATGTACAACAGAACAGTAGCAATGTTCACAGCTGCTCAAAAGATCCTCGGTTGCAGTGGTTGATAAGCTCCGTCAATGGAAAAGGGTTTTCTTGTAATTGGTCCCGCTCCTACCGTAGCCCGGTTGAAGTGTTGTCCATGGAAAGGCGTTAGCACAGGGAATATGGGAGGCGGAGGGGGAAACCTCGGCCCCAAACGATGATGCCCAGAACAATACGTACTGCTGTGTTCGTTTCGTGGACGGAAAACGCCAATTTTTTCATGCAGCCGGAAACATGGATTAAAAAGGCCGGTTTCGATCGGTTATTGTTTCGACTGGATAATGAATTCGCTACTATTCTTGTCGTCGGTCGGATCAAATACACAGTTTATGGTGTTTAGCTGGAGACGTTTGATGTACCAAGGGAAGTGTGACAAGTAGTAGCCTAACTACTCGTAGCTCCAAGTAAAAAGGGTAGGGTAGGCCGGAGTCGGTCGAACTGCTTGGATGTAATGTTCCGTGCGGTTAGAGAGGTCCTCATCTTACAGCAGCTGCGCCCAAGCACACAGGCGTTTTGCTCCATTTGTGGCTTCTTCTTCGAGCAGCGTGAGCTTCACACGCGGGGCGTTCTGCTCCATTTCGTCCTAGAGAATATCGCGGCGCTGGAGTTTTTCGAGAGCCGCCACAGCTACAGCCAGCGCAGCAGTTGGGAAGAGGTCATCGGCACTGCGCACTACGGTTTTTGAGTGCTGACACGGGCTGCTGACGGTCATAGATAAGGATGCATCACGCTGACAGAAGTGTCAGCAGCCAAGTCAGCGTCGCCTTTACTGTGGTATGACTTCGTGCCGAGTACGCCGTGTGGTTGTTGCGTGGGTGTGTGCTTTTCGTATGCAGCGGGACTCTCAAAGTTTTTGATGCACATGAATCGGACTGGCGTGTCATCTCATTTTTTTCGACTATCTGGTCCAGTTGAAAGAAGCAACCAAAACCTATTTTACATTGAACAACAGGCGTTTTTTCCACTACGTCATATTAACATTTTTGTCTCCGATCGGAAACCGGAGTTTCCCGTTCATGCTTCTAACTGGCCTTGCGGAGCGGGTTATAAGTGGCCGACCATGCAATATTGAATCGAAATTCCACACACTCTTATCAACCGCATGGCCCAGGGCTAGGGAGTCCACTGTTTATAATACTAAAATCTGCTTCAAAAAGGGGCAGTCATGCAAGCATGCCTGTAGTACGACCCTGCAGGTAGACTTGTGAGTTTTTCAACGCCGACAACAACACTCTTACATCGGTCTACCGTCGATCTTCCTTGAACCTAGAATTCGCAGCATGATACTGTGATGCTTCGCTCACTGGCGAAACGGTCGAACTACGAATCTGGCACAGAGTTGGGTCTTTGCTGACATGACGGGGCCAGCCAATGTTTCCGAGAGTTGCTTGGTGGTCTACTGCAGGCGTCAGAAGCGTCAGGCTCAACCCGTCTACATTTTCCACCGAACCAGGACTGGGCGAACGAAACAAGAGACGCCCTTCTCATCCGTCGCTGATCCTTGTTTTCTTCATGGTGCACTTCTATCCCTCCGCCCCGCACCTCATCCTCCCATTTGTCCTTCCCCTCTCCTTACAACACGTCTTCCTATTTTTGTATCTTCGTCATTGTCTTCCTCAACCGCTTTCTGTCTCCACTCCTCGTCCGCCAGATCATACCCCACCTCCGCGTTCAAGTGAGACAGCCGTACCGAAATCTATCGATTTCATCGAGCCCAGTCTATCAGTTCCGCGCCAATCCGTCGCCCGTCTGACCGCAGGCGAGCCGTATGGTCACATTCTGGTTCACTAGCCCGCTCGACCTCCCCTCTCCGTGGACGAGAAACCCCTCCTTTGCAAGGTCACATCGTCAATTAATTGGAGCCTACGGCCGATAGCACCCACCACAGCGCCAAAACCCATCCTTTGCGTTGCGACTCACCGACGGCGCCAAGCTGGTACTTCGGGAAGAGGGGCTCAGCCCCCTCGCTACGACAGGAGCAAACGAGGTATGACCAGCAGATGCAACGAACTACTGCTATCGGAAAAGGACACCAGCACACGCACCAACTTGAACATTACCAACAAAAGGAGTAGCCGCACCGGCACCAGCCCCATCGTCGCCACTACCATCTGTACCAGTACCCCTAGCCCTATCAGCGACAACTTTGCAGTTGTAGAACCAACTCCGGCACTCTCAATCAGAGCTATCACCTGCATCATGACCATGATTATGTCATTTATTACCGCTTGAAATTCGCCTCTACCTTCGTGTGTGCTGATGGTCGTGCTGCCGGCGACGCCATGACGATGAGCACGATACCCTCGCTGCGCGGACTGGCACAATTTTCGTACAGAGCACCTGGTCGCCGTGTACGGGTCTACAAGTCCAAAGCACGCAGTATATTGCTTTTCCTGCGGCCGAGGCAAAACGCGGCGCCGCAGGGCCTGCGATAACACTGACGTAATGTCACATAGCGTATCGGGTCAGCTGAAATTGATGTGGACGAAGGGTGAGTCCGACGTTTGCGTGTCAAAAGGTCTTTTTTTCCGCAAGCTGCTTGGCGTTACGGTTAGCCTCGGCCGACGGGTAAACTGCCCTTTCGGAGGAAAAAAGATGTGGGACACTGCCGACAAGAGAGCGTGTTGCTTAAAGACTGGCTCGACCCCAGAGGATGAAGATGTCCTGCTCCCGGCGATCTAGATGATGATGTTGCAGCGAACCCAGGACGATGCCCCGGCAGCCGCAACCGATGGTGATGTTGAGGGACCCCAAAAGCTATGTTCCAGCCGTCTTGAACGATAGCCAACGATGAAGCACAATCCAGGAGAGGTTTTCCCCCCGGCAGTATCAAACAAGTTCCTGCCGTGAGCCAATCGCCAGAGCGACATCTTGGTACCCACACTGCCACTGCCTTGGTGATCATGGATGAGCGTTCAACCCCGTTAAACTGCAGCGCTTCAGGATTCTGAACACGATTTTTGCGTCATTTTTCCAAGCTTGCCTTAGTACCGGTCTCGAAACTGTCTTCTTGGCGACCTCGCGTCGAGGCGATCGCTGGTGGTGATGATAGCCCGGCTTGGGTCGGCGTCAGACCCAGGAATACTTTTCGCCTTGGATCCCTTCGTAGTAGTGCTGTGATCCCGACGACGTCGTTCCGAGAATCCTACTATGCGAGACCCCGGACTTTACGAAGGTACAGTGCTACACGCGTCGATGATCCGAACAGCCCTGGCGATTCCAGGCAAGAATAAGGTTGCTCGACGATCTCCGTCAATGTTCGGCCTTTGACCCTACGGGGGCAAATGCGCTGTTGTATTGGACGTCGCCGTTGACACCGTCGTCAAACTCTGTGACCGGCTTGTCGTCAATGCTTCTCCCCATTGCTGGTGCTCTTGGCATGCGGTACGTCGTCAACCTCCAACAACATTGGTGTCCTCGTTCGGCCCAGGCTGATACACCGGCCTCCGAGCTGGTTTGGCTGGCCGTGAGAAACTACGGCAACAACGAGGCCAGGCTGAGACTAATGGAACAAATCAAGAAAGCCTCCAGGCTGGGTCTCTGCTGCTGATAAATACGAAAGGCACCTTGGCCCTCCCTGAGGTGAAGCCCCAACGCCCTCGGGTCGTTGTTTCCCGCCCCTTATGGTCACGAGAAATAGGTGGGTCAGCTTTTGATCGAACATACATGCACAGATTTGCAAATTTTGACCCACTACATTTCTGGTGTCCTGTTGCCCGTGCTTTTGAACCGCCAACCGAAATGAAGTTTATGTGGTCGATTTTTCTCTAGTACTCCCGATAGGAAACCGGAACATTTTCTGCGATGCATCTAAAAGAACAACAAACAAAGCACGTATTTATCAATCACCGACCGAAACCGACTCATCTGTCATATTTTTCTGTTTTAGTTCACGTAACACAATACGACCGAAGATAACCGACGTCCATCCAAAGAAGGAAACATATTTGCCCAGCCCAATTTTGTTACGGGTTCACAAGCCTCTTGCTGTCTGTTCTCGTGTGCGTGGACGGTGTACCCGTAAACGCTTGTATTTGTACGCCTTTTTGGGTGGCCGTTTCAAAATTTCAGAGTGTCAGCCCCGCCAACAAAACATTTATATTCGACGTGGGGAACGGAAACACATGGAGGCCATGTTTTAAAGCAGACAACATGGGGGAGGATTTATTACGGGGGAGCTTATTAAATAGGACGTACGTTTCACACACCGTTTTTTTTATTCTGGCTAACAACATGTGGCCTTATTTCATATGGTCCCCTGTTAAAGAGGAGCACAGACACGCTCCTCATGGCGTAGTCAGGGAGCAGCTCGCACAGTCCCCGTTGAGTCTATGGAGTTTGAACTTGAGAGTTCCTACGATAGATAGAAGTTCACCCCGAAAATTCCTGAGGATCCTCACTTACTTACGGAGCTCCATACTGCTAGTAATTCACCCGAAAACTGACTTCAGCGAAAAGCGCATTACTGTATGGTGGCCCAAGTATAAAAAAAACGCCCTTTTTCGAAACAAGGTTGGCATTATCCGACGATTTTGAGTTCAAAAACCCCGTCATTCAGAAACAGTTTGGTCTCCTAGCGGAATTATGCCACCTCTTTCGTGGAACGCGTCGCTTAATTAAAATGCACTGGGCAATACGCGGAACGGACGACGAGGAAGGAGAAGCCTTTTAGTACCCACCAGGTAGAATAGTTTGGTGTGCGGCGCACGCGCGGCTGTGGCATTTCTGGTTGTAGTATACCTTCAATATGCTCAAAAACCTTGACACGACGTGGGAATTATGATGTGACGGCATCCCCAAACGCTACGCCGGAACGTTCGGGAACATAATTACATCACATGTTGGTGCCGGTGGGATTCTCGACACCATATTGAAAAGACATAAAGATCAGAGAAGAATACTACTGCAAGATTACTGTTACAGGGGGGCATATTGTATATAGGACCCACGGTACACACAAAGACCTGTTAATTTCGCTAATTTTACAAGCAATATTTGGTGCTATTTGCTATGCCCCCCCGTAATAGAACAAATTGTTTTTTTCGTTCTAGACATTCTTATGACCAATACCATTATATCACCTCTCACGCGGTAAACAAACAAATCCCCACGCTCCGTTTCGTGTACTGTACTTTGTTTCAACATTCCACGCGATCCATGAGATAACGAACGAACGAACATTGTTGGATGATTTTCGAGCTTTTTGTGGTGCTTTCCAGTCCCGTGGGGAAAATTAACGATTTGTCAGATTCAGCGGTGCTCTGATGCTGTTGGCGAGCATCATCTAGTCGATTATAATCATCGTGTGTTTTTGCTGGTGCACCCGTGAAGCGTAACCGAATTCCGTGATGAGTCGCCCCTGTTCGCGAGTGAAGTGCAAGCGTTAACTTCACGAATTAGGGTTGTCTATTTCAGTGCCACGGGAATTTCAACCAATCAATGTTGGGTAGAAGGACGATTTATTGTGAAGACAACAACACAAAAACAGCAACAACAACAACAACAACAACAACAGCAACAACAACAACAACAACAATGCATGCACCACCCTACAACGTCAAGCTGCACGCGTCCGTGGAAAAAGTGCGGGCGGTCAATCTGGGGAGATCCACAAGCTGCCATAGATAAACCACTACGATGGCACACTCAGTCGCTGCCCAAGTTCATTCTTATCGGAGAGCGCTTTTTTAGTAATTCCCAAAGTTTGGAAATAGTTGGAGATATGTATCAATACACGGAGGCGTTCTGTCACTCATCGTGGAATTCTCCAGAAGCAAAAAATATCAAGTTCGTTGATATTTTATTATTTGTAACAAAATACCAATAAAATATGGAAGATTGAAAAATTGCGCAGAAAAAGAATGTCAAAAATTTAGAGAAGAAAGCTCTCCGACAGGAATGACCCCAAGACTCGTACAAGCCGAAGGTCAAAGGCACCGCGTCAAAGTAGCGGCGGAACGAAAATCACCGAAACCATGTCTGAGGACTTCGGTAAACCTGTAACAAGGAGATTGGGGGAGGATGACACCCTCCGCCACAACAACGAAGGAAAAAACACCAACCGGTTCGGGCATGAGGGTCGTTAAAAACAGTACCAGGTATGATGTATATTTTTCCAGCGTATCGCGCGAAAGTCACCGAAACGCGAACAAAATGCGGAGGATCCCATCATCGCCTATTACGGGGGACCATATAAAATAGAACCTAGGGTAAACAAAAAAACTAATATTTTTGTTTTTATACCAACAATATTTGGTCCTATTTACTATGGTCACCCGTAATAGGTATACCTGGTACTTGTTATGTTTTATGAGGTTGCAAAGCTCGTCCATCTGATCGTATCGTCAAAACAAGCGGCGCGTAAGTAAGCCGTTCGCTGGATCGTGCCGCTGAAGGTGCCCCGACTCCTAGACAGGCGACTGTGCCTTGCGGTACTTCGTGAGTTTTCAGGCCTGGCGCGTCAAAGTCCTCCACGACAAGAAAAAAAGGTAGCGCTTTCGTGATGATCTCAGCTTTCACGGTGAGTCGGCTCTGCCGACAAGACAATTAGAGTTAGCTCTAGTTGTGCATGTTACTTTCGGCGACCAGCCACGGCCTCGAAAATCCCCTGAGCTATCCTGTACAGTGCCGAGTGGTGGCATGGCGCACACGGCTCACACGGTGTGCCTGCCCGATGTTCTGCGACGCTGCGGGACGTTTCCGCGGTACGAGCAAAAGTATTGTTTGGTATGTTGCCCGAGGCTGACACAAATCCATAAAGTGGCGCCTCGGCCGAAGATATCATAATTTTAATGCCTGCCAGCATTTAGTTCGAACTTCCGTTTTTTTTTTCAGACGACTTGTTGTGAATGGCTGAGAGGAAACGTAATGATCAGGGCATACCTGGTATTTGGCTACGAGATCATCCACGTCCATAATCGTCCATCAGCATTTTGTAGCAGTTTCGATACTATTGAAACTAAAAAGGAGTAAAAAATTGCTACATGTACACACCAGGTAAAATATTTCGTGGATGAATTTTCTTCCTATTTTATGTGGATTGCCCTTAGCCGGTGGTGAACGTGCTCATTCCGCTTTCTGTGCAGCACACGAAGTATATGAAGTGAAGAGTGTGTCTTAGATACGTGAGCGAGTAGTTTGCACTTACTTGTCCTCGCGAGGAACACTTATTGTGTGCTTCATCGCTGGCCGCCCCGATAGTCTAGCGCCTAGCTGAAAAGCTACTACAGCACTGATACTCGAGCTCGAGGCTTGCCGTGGTTGGACTTCGTCCGTGTTTACAAGGCTAAGGTCTTGAGGCTTGTTTACAAGATTGAAATATTCTCGCGGTAAGTATATAAGGCGCAAATCGTGGTAGAAGAGGGAACCAAAGTACTACCTATAGTATGTAACCCCAGTTCTGTTCTGCTATCACGACCGGCAGAGAAAAAGAGAGGGGACGAATGGCGAGAACTGTACAGATAAATACAAAAATATACTATTAATAATACAACACGTTTGAAAAAAAACTACCAGGTATAATTTAGCAGGGTATATAGGCATATCGATAGTAAGCTTACACAACCATTGTTCCTTGCATGTCTTTTTCAGACGACTTGCTCACGCCACAAATCGTCACACTTCGAAACCTACTTTACCAAAAATGGTGAACACTGCTGTGACAAAAAGGCGTGGTACAACTATTAATAGTGTTTGGTGTAGGCTGCCACATATTTGCGAAAAAATAGTTGGGGTGGACGTATGAACGAGACAAAGGGAATAGGAATAGAGATAATGATTGGACATGTTTGGATACTGCTGTAGATGTCATGTATGTCGTATCCAGTGCGATGGCATGGCGTTGCATTGTTTGTTGCATTGTCTACCCTGCTTGGTGCTTGAAACTGCAGCTATGTCGTAGTTCAATTCTGTGATCACAAAGTTTGTATCTCTCCAAAATTGGAAAATCGGCACGGACACTGGCGGTGCTGTATATCGACGGGTAGCAGGAACGGTTGAATGTGCGTGTTTGTCGAAGATGTCACGCTTAAACTGTGTTTCAACCAATCTGCCCGAGGATAAAAAACAGACACACACACAATGCGTCATGACGGTGAGGTCGCAAGCAATTATACTGGCTTCCGGTATTTTTGTGACGCCGAATGCCCCCTATCCTCAGAAGCCATGAATTTCTTGAGGAAACCCTCTCATGTTATCACGCAAGCATCGCCTTGATTATAGAGGTGATTTTCGCCAGTCACCACAGACGGTAGTATCGGTATGGGGGGGGCGTCTTCTTGCGGACGACTAGCGACAAGCGCGGCAATTGTCGTACAGTTGCACAAACCTGCAACGACCTTTTCTGAAGTTGCGCTACTGATGAAATCCAGGAATCATTACTAAGACCGGGTGAATAGATTAAGACTGAGAGGAGATTCAGAGTCGAATGCTTGAAGTTAGTGAGTTTGTCCCGAACCAAAGACGGATCAACGATACATTCTTATTTGGTGCTTGCAGTTGAGACCACTGCATGGTCTGGTCCACTGCATCGAACAGGACGAAGAGAGTGTCCTCAAAACAGTCGACTGGTTCATGATCAAGTAGCACGAGGATAGCGCACAGCCGGGTAGGCAGCACCACCAATCTGTTGTAGGTGGTGTCGACAAGGGAAGGCGGGGGCGAGGGGGAACAGAATACATCTACTCGTACCTGGTGGAAGGAAGACCTGACAAGGAAATCGGGGCAAGCGGGGCAACATGAGAAGGAGGTAAAGGAGAAACTGCGTTAGACGAACGGAAGGAGACTGCAGACAGCGCATTAAGACGCGAAGCCGAGTTGTAGGTGAACTTGGGGTACGCTGCTCGAACCGCCAACTGCTACAGTTTGTTGCTGACAACGTGATTTCGTCGATATACTTCGAAGTATTGTTCTGTCTTGCTCTTTGATCTTCCGTGAATTCAGTTTTTTTTCCTTCTTGCTTTTCCTTGTGAAAGAAGTTGATTTTCGTGAGCGGATAACGAGCCTGTTTCGCTTTGTGTTGTATTGCCTGGCATATCCTCTCTAGGGGTTGTCCTCTCTAGGGTGACGTACGACGGCAAAAGTGCAGCAATCGCTAATAAGGACGAAGTACAAAGGGGAGGCGTCCCTCTCTTATCCTCGCCTAGGGGGTTCTCCCACGAATTGTCTGTCGTGTAGTCTCCCCTTCCGCTTCGTGTGTTTGCCCAAAAAAGGAATTGTCAGACCTCGTGGCAATGGTTTCAACTGCATTCGAAAGCCACCCCGGTTGCTCTGTCAGGTCCGGCCCATGGACTGTCTTGGTGTTCTGGTTTTTCTGAATGTTGGACTGCTTGGGTTTATCTCTTCAAACCCCTTCTAAAAAAGATGTCAGTACCAAGTATGTTTTTCTGCGATTCCGTCCTCCTTATAGACCTTGTTAGTTCCGTGGTACGAGTGCTCGTTTTTTCTCATCGGTATTTTGCATTCCTTCGTTTTCCCATTATACGTAAGTTTTTTCATGAAGACTGCGCATGTACTGGAGGATTGGTTGAATATTCGATTGCAAAAAAAAAAGATTTTCACAGCCCACAACACAAGTACGAAGATAGGTTGCGGTTGATTCGATAGGCAGACATGTAGTAGCCGAGGGTGTAAGGCTCCATAAAGGCTTCAAACAAGCCTTTTGGTAATCAGGTCGTGCAGACGTTAAGCCGTACGCAGCGCACTCGAGGGAGAGTTCAATTTGTCACTTAATCACATTGTGTATTGTAGGCGGAGGGAACCGTTATTTTGCGGACTCAGTAAGTGTGCATGTACGCGTGTCTGTATGCGCCGATAACAAATGAATGAAATGTGACTTTCACCACCCGTGCCTCACAGACTTCGATGCAACCGGGTTCGGGAGGACATGAAGCGTACAAAGAATCGTTTCCGGCTTCGGAGCAGAGGGTCGACATCTAAGCGAGAGAACTCGACTAGAATAGGCACTATGGACCTTCATCAGGCCTGGTGAAAAATACTAGGTAACAGAGAGCGGAGACATGCCACGGGTTACAGCCGCACGTACTTGTAGAGAACTCGTCACAAGCACACAGCAAACTGTCGCTATGGCATATCGCGACCAAAGACCAGGCAGGGGCCTTTTCTCACACACGACGCAGTCCACACGTACAAGTCAGCAACACCCGAAAAACACTACGGCTGCTGTTCTGGGTTGCTGCGATAAATCATGTGAATAAAGGCATCAGGGGAGTTCCAAAAAAATCGGACGGGATTCCGTGAAAGGGTGCGGCGGGACCTACCCAGGATCCCCCCAAAGTTACTTACCCCGCCGCACCCGTCGCTGCAGCCGTTACTAGTCCTCCCAAAACCTGGTATATGTAATACGTATCGTCGGCATCCCCTCCACCCTGTCAACAGCTAGTGGTACGGTGTCGTGATTCTAATAGGCGTGATGTTGACTGGAGTCAAAATATATAGATGGTCTTGAGGCTGGATGTAATAACCGAAACGCGCGAAAATACCAGGTGAAGTTTCGCTGCGTTTCGAAGCATGGCAGTTCCACAACACCTTAACGACTAGATGCCTACACACCTCCTCGGCACGATCGTCGCAAGACAAGTATACCACACTAAGGTTGACGTTCGGAGGTACAGTATTTTTTGTGGTTTTCGGATCGCGGCCAGACGGAGCACGCGGGCTTAGCTGTTCAAGTCCTCTGTTTGAGGCCTCAAGCATGTTTGCTGTTGATGTGTAACTGATGGCTCAAGATCGAGAGTGTAAAAGTCACGAGGCTTAGCGACAGGGTGAGGTAATACGACTAGGCATGCGCCTATTCGTGATGTACATGAAGGGTCGCCGTTTCGTATGTGTCGGATATAGCAGGACTACAATACGTGCCTACGGCATGCATATAGTCGAGATGACCAAGACCAACCTCATGTCTGAGCACGATCCAATCGAGTTGAAACGTGCGTTTGCGCGTGTCCCAGAGTAGTGGAGAGTGCTTCCGGCGCTAAGAAAAAGGTCTCCCAGGCATGAAAATGATGAATCGATTGCTTTCGTCCAAGGTCGGGAACGGTGAGCAAGGCAACACGTACGACTGCTAGAAAGGAAGGTAGTCCACAGCCTAGGGAGGGACCGTCAACCGCCCGACCCCTGCTGATACAAAAACGCATGCTTTGTACCTCCTGAAACGGTCTGAAACCGTTACAAAGTATGAGTATGTATGTGTTGTTTTCTACCGCAGTAGTTTGGCAGTGCTTGGTTCGTCTGAACTGTGACCACGTCGTAACGAATCCAGCAGAGGCATGTATTGAGGAGCCAATTTGCACAGCGGGTAAATCAACTACTACTGTATACAGTAGTACATACTACTCGGAACATAGGGCTTCTGACGAAGGCAAAACGCACACAGTATTGCTTGCTGCCGATGCGGTGCCGCTGCAGATCGTCTGTTAGACAGCCGATCCTTTTGTTTTCCTGTTCCCCGTGAACACAGCCCTTTACCCTCTCACGATCGCCCGCATATGGTATGCGTAATGGGCATGTTAGCTTTTGAGA
>JBBMHQ010057732.1:1653-14058 GCA_037834295.1 Postelsia palmaeformis
TGTGCGTAACGGAACTTCTATACGGCCTAGTACACATTGTGAAACACTCCGATATTTATGGTCGGCTATGTTTTTTTGTTTTTGTTTCTAACCTCTTTCTACTTTTCCGGGCTGTCGTCGGGTCGTTCGGGAAACGGTCATCACTAACTTACCCAAAAGCTGGCCTTGATCCAAAAAACGAAAAGTGTGCGTAACGGAACTTCTATACGGCCTAGTACACATTGTGAAACACTCCGATATTTATGGTCGGCTATGTTTTTTTTGTTTTTGTTTCTAACCTCTTTCTACTTTTCCGGGCTGTCGTCGGGTCGTTCGGGAAACGAGTGTTTGTCGTTGAATCATGTCGCTCTTTCTGCGCAGTCGGGAGGCTGCATCCACACCCGGGGCCAACATATTTTCGACCCCTGCCTTTCAGATCTAACATTAGAAATAGCTTGGCCAAACAGTGCACGCGTCCACATAAAATAAATAATTAATTCGCCTGTGCGGAAAGCTGTTCGGAGCAGAGCCGGAAAGTCGCAACCATCTTCTGCGCGCACTTCCTGTTCTCCAAGTAGCCGAAACTGAAAAGCATGATCTCGCCGATCAACGTGTAGTCCGGAACCATCATGGCGACGGGACGAAATAACGCCTCCAGGTTGTCCGGCAAGGCAGACCGACCGGCGTACCCCGGGTTCATAGTGATGAACACGGCAAAGTCTGGGTTCACGAAAATATCCGTCTGCCGTTTCGAGTTTCCCAGGGGCGAAAGGGGACGCATGCAAGCAAGTTGGTATGGTGGGTTTATTTTCGATTTATGGTTATCGGAAACGTCCCTACATGCGAAACTGGGTGAGGACTACGGTAGAGTAGGGTCGATGACGGTGCCAGCGTATGCACAAGTAGAAAACAATTGGCATGCGCGCTATAGAGCCTACCCCCGTGCAATTGTGATGCCACGCGCACAACATCGAGGGCTGTTCGTGCACCATTTCCATGCAGCGAAGACCTTAAGCTTCAAAGGGACTATCAACTCTGCCGCCGTAAACAGGGAACACGCGCTCACGTCCTCGAAGATGACCCGCTTCTCTCCTCTTTGAACAGCTCCTTGCAGAGTCATGATCTGCTGGGCGATGACGCTCAACACCTGTCCACCGGAGCACAACAAGAGTAGTCGGCCGGGCAGGGTCAGGCGGTGGAGTTATCCATACACGTATCATATGGGAACGTCGTCTGCGTCGGAGGTGGTAACTACCGGCAAAAAATAACCCTTACGCTAACTCAAGTCAGTAATAATACTTACCAGGTAATTGATATCACCCCCTTCATATCCTCTTATCGCGTCCCCCTTTTTGTATGTGTTCAATACTCGAAGGCAGTGTCGTGTGCCTCGGAGGTGGAAACTGTCGGTAATAAATTGACCATGTGTCCCTCGGAGGTGGAAGCTATCGGAAATAAATTGACACTACGGTAGCTCAAATAAGTGATAATAGTTTCCAGGTGATTAACTTCACCCTCCCATACCCTCTTATCACGTCTCCCTCGTTATGTTTTTCTCTTTCTTCATGAAGCACAACAATTGAAATTCACTACAGGCGACGACGTACGTATTTATTGTGCTT
Organism: Postelsia palmaeformis; assembly: GCA_037834295.1. Taxonomy (NCBI): domain Eukaryota; class Phaeophyceae; order Laminariales; family Laminariaceae; genus Postelsia; species Postelsia palmaeformis. The sequence continues at coordinate 3,255 of JBBMHQ010057732.1, forward strand.
CTGAAGTTCTGTACTGCTCTTATTCACCTCGATGTTGATTCGATTGAACTCGTCGAAGCATGCCCACGCTCCCGAGGACGCCAGCCCTGTAGCGCGGACGCAGTTAATCACCAGCATACAGGCGTGAGTAGGCGCGGCGAACATTGCCCGTTTTTAGTCCTGTAGATCGACTTCGGATTCGTTCGGACATATGTGTGCGCGCGGACGAAGATGGGCCCGCGCGAGTGCCCGACATGAACAAAAAGCACCCGCTGTTGCAACGCAGGTGTCCATCGCAAATAGCGTATCAGTGTTGAGTTCCCATGGTCGCCACGCTTGCCGGTACGCATGTTCGTACAGGAGCGAAGTCTATTGTACTGCGCGACATCATCGGTGTATAGCTAGCTCCCAGCAACGTTTCGTTGCTATGCGATCCCACTGAAACGAATGCTGTATGGCGATTCGTGCGTGATATCCAAGACTTGTAGAGTGCTCTGGAACAAAGAAGGCGCCTGTACGCAACCCGCCATATAGGTACCAGTTATAGTGGAGGTCACATAGGTCCTCGGCCGTTTACGATATTGATTGAATTTTGTTTGGCCTCCGACTACAGTAGGAGCAGCATGAGCTTAAACGTTGATGACTCATATAAATTCCAAAAAAAGAAGAAGAAAAAACAGTTGTGTCTCGTTGACGAGTCAAATATCCAACATTTCATCCCTTTCTAGCCCCCTATTGATACACTTCGTACCAGGGTATCTATTTACTATTATACTCATGTACCAGGTATTTGATTCACAACAAACAGCACCAGCAGTACATTTTGCCGAGTTCTCCCTCACCTTTGAAGAATTTCCCCATGGCGAGGTAGTCGAGGCCATCGGAACAGTTGAAGACGACGCACTGCTTGGCTAAGGCCTTCGCCAAATCCTTCGTAGTTTCCGTCTTTCCGGTACCCGCAGGCCCGGCCGGAGCACCCCCAAGAATCATCTATCAAAACAGGACGGGAACAATTCAAGACATTGAGCAATTCATTTCTGCGTGCATCTGTACAGGGATGGGGGACACGATGATTGCAACATGTTTCATCGATGTCCGTACCCGGGGGAGACGCGAAAACAAAATCTATATAATCAACACACCATTTAAACTCGTTGGTTTAGTCCACTACAAACCTAACACGACGGAACGACAGAACTCTGAGTGGAGATATATCCGAATCCAACAAAAATAGAAAACGATGACGTAGCACCTTCCCAGGTATTCACCCATGCTTTTGGGTCGGGCTACTTAGAATTATTATACGATACATTTGCTTAGTTTAGTGTACAAGGGCCGAGTAAAAAAACAACAACTACTGCATAAACTTAATAAACCAGGTATTTTATTCCTGGCCAGAGTGGACACCTTGTACAAAAACTCATAAACGCTGGCTGGCTCGCGCTGGATTCCCGGCTCTTATTTGGCGCAAAATGATGCGTTATACACTTCACTTCAGCACGACGGTTCCCGAGTTTTTTTGTGCGTCCCTGCAATTAGTGCTGATTTTTCTATTATTTAACAATAGTGAACTTAGTGTACAGAGGCCATTCGGATTGGAGTATCTCGGGCCGTGTGGACATCTACACCTTGATTACGGTATGGGCTCGCCAACAGTTGACAGTGTGAGCAAGCCTGTAGAACTTATTGTGACACCCTCCTTGAAAAAAGCTTCGCATAGGCTACTTTCGACGGTAGAGTTCTGGTGCAGCGCTCGCCGCTGAGCGCGATTTCTTATTCCGATTTTCTTAGAATCTGCCAAAAAGTGAGCTCTGGTATGTTATTATTCTTATTAGGTGATTACTCAATCGTGGGGTTATACCGCTTTACGTCGGAGACAGCAACAACACCCCCTCGGGTAGATGTATGAACACGGCGGCCATCTGAAAAAGCAACGCACCTGCAGAGCGCTCATGATGGTGAGGTAGCACTTGTCCGTGAGGGGCGTAATGACCAGCCGGAACGAGTTCCCCAAATACTCGTAACCGTACTGCCGCTCGCTGGAGACCATCACCACCTGCTCACGAGAGAACGAGCGATCGTTTCCCGAACCGTGCGCGGTTGTGTGCGTCTTTCAAGGAACGAAATTATGTCGCAGGGAATCGGATTTTACGTTTTTCGCGAGTTTCTGGAGGGGTAAGGTGAAGCACGACCGGGGTGCAGGCAGGTAGGCGTTGTCAGCGCCGGCATGGCCAGCCACGCACGCTCAAGGAAAACGTTTCACACCTAAAAAAATCTTGGATTCCGACTTCATTATGACGTAGATAAGTAGATAGGTGGATCCCTGATCTGTATGATCTGTACGATCTGTATGGTCTAGCTCATGTTGCCGGGATGGAAGCCACATAAGCTGCATGATCTAGGATATGCCTCTTGGACTGGATCTGTACTGTAATACACAGGTCCTGCACAGCATACGATAATATTGGGCGGGTTAGGATATAGACTATCTACTTTATACGGATAGATATATCGTGGGCTGCCCGAGGTGTGAAATGCTTAATAGCGGGGATTCTGGTGCAAATAAACAGAGAAACGAAAGAAATCCTGAGGCTTACCTTACGCCCCAAGATGAATGCCGACAACATATTAGGGCAAACGCCAAAGAAAAGGCATACCTAATAATATGAATGACTGAAACAGCATAGGTATAGCTATTTTAGGCTTTTGCTCAATTTATCATGTTTCCTGCATGCATACCTTGAGGTGGCCGGTTTCGTTATCGCCTCTCCAATAGAACCGCATCTGAGAGGCCCAGTCGAAGTCAGTCGCTGCCGCCACACCAGCATCCGCCATCTATATTTTGTTTTTTGTACATCGGCAGGAGGGGGGAAATGGAGCGTTCGTCAGGCGAGGCGTACCAGATATTTAGGGACAAGCGCTATAATGATCCACGCTGGGTGGTGATACTCGCTATGATCACACACTTCGAAGTACTTCAGACGTTCCCTCGCAGGGCGAACTTCTGAACGACACACACACCCAGCAAACATCAAGCATAGTGGATCAAGATCGGCCCACCACTACTGCAAACACAGTTTTACCACAACTGCGGCGGCATTCCCAACTCCGTTCAGGAAATGCCCGCTGTGAGGTTCCCAAGGAGTCAGGCATGGAATGGTGTCCGTAAAGCCCTATTCCCGCCATTCGAAGGCCCTATGTGCGAGCGAACACGGTATATTTGTCATCACAAGGCCGAAGAACTTCGTCATTAATGTCTCTTTTCTCGGAAGGCGCAATCTGATCCCCGTGTACCTACGCCACAGTCAATCGAGTCGCAAGAGGAAATATTACGCCACGCTCAACATTCGTTCAGCGGGAAACCCCCCCGTCTGGTGGCCATCAGATAAATAACGCCACCATACAGTATATAACAAGACCGACCCCCCGCACTTATAAATCAGCCACAGGCGCATCAAAACACCACAAACCCAACGTTTTCACGACAACAAGAACTGATTGCCTTTTTGGTGACCATATTGTTTACAAACCTTCTTCATTACGTCGCGTGCGTGGACGTCGATAACTGCCAATGCCCCAATGGTCACCCTGGCCATCTTGGACAGCTTCCCGCGGATGAGATAGACCATGTCGTTCAGCTGGCCAACCAGCTGTTCGTAGTAGCGGTGCACCCCTTCGTTACCGCCTTCCAGCATTGCGGCTTCCGTTTCCGCCGTCCATTGCACCTTGAAAAAAGTCATGGTTTAAGAAGGGCGTCAAAACCCGTTGACAGCTGCGCCCACGTTTTTGGAGATAAATTACTTGGAAACAGACTGGAAACATTTTTGCAGCCCTGCAAGGGCTCACAATGTTGACGGAAAGGTGGTCCAAAAGAATATCGCTGTGTTGATACGTTGTCGCCAGACTGTCGCAGGGATAACGCCAAACACGGTGGTGGTGTTTTTTCACCAAGCTGTCATCAGGTTTCCAAGTTCTCGGTTTCGTTACTGTATGCTGCTGCTGATGATGATGGTGGTGGTAATGACGATGTTCTCACAATAGCTAGATTCCCTGAAAAAAACAAATCTAGCCCTGTGGTCACCATAACAGGCTAAAACATGAAACCATATACTGGGTACACGTCACGATGGAGTAAAAACAAGTCCACATAATATGTGCACCGCGGTATAAATATGCAAGAGAAACGGAGTAACGCGTTTACGGTTCGTGACTCAATTTTTTCGCTTTGTTGAAACCTTCTCGTGAACTCACAGTGTTGCAGAGCTTAAGCAATATCGAGCACGGTAGCAATGTTTCGGCTACCGGACAGGGATTTCAAGTGTTCGGTTTCGCAACTGTGTGCTTGCTGGTGGCATACGGCGGATGACAAAAAACACCTAAAAACAGGTGCAAACACGATTCAAATTCAAGCGCTTGAAAATAGTTAATAAGTGGATTGCATCGTTAAGAAACACTCAAGGTGCAGCAGTGGTGAAGCGACCGAATGATATTCATTTGGGATGTGGTTGACTCAACACGAAATCTGCGCACATTAAACATCGAAACACGCCTATAAAAAAAAGATGACTGCCTGGCACCACATAAAGTGCGCGGTCCTAAGGCAGGCGATACATGCTATCGTGCTGCTGTATAACATCGAATTCAGAGTGACCGAGCCCTGTATAAGAGTACAGAAACATGGACTATTTTCACAGCCAAGCACAAAGTGCGTGCAGCAGAATTCAGTCCGCGAGGAGAAAAACATGCAAGCTTTTAAGTCGTAGATTGTATCGAAGACAACTGGCACAAGTCTATCGCAAACCATAGTAGCAAGCTTAGGAGAGGTAACGAACGGTAGATACCTGAGATCCGTTCAGCACGATCTGACCAGGCCAGTTCTGCATCCATTGTGTCCTGTCGATCTCCAGGTAGTCGTTGACCCCGAGCATCATTTGCTGCCTCACACTAGCGCACATCATGTCGCACACCTAGGTTTGGGGTGTTTGGAGAAATGACGAGCAGGTCAAAAGCTGCGCCGGGTATCAAGCGTCAACAACCAGACCGACTTAAGCTCACTGTAGCCTCTCGGTCGAATCAGTAATCTGGGGGACTTATCTTGGTCGAGAATACAAACCACTACTGTACTACACAACACGAGCTTGTAAATATCGTGCAGCGGTGGTGCATCGACCTCCTCGGCCGAATGAACGCTCTGGAGTGAGTGACAACATTTTCACGGTTTTTCGTGGTGCAAATTCAGCAGGGCGTTCGCCTAAGCAGAGTAGGCCTTACCTCAACCATCCAGTTCTCGATGTTCTTGCCGTTAGGGTTGACCGGCTCCTTGAACGGCACCTGCCCCATAACATAGCATGAAATAAAATAAGGCAAGCGCATGCACGGCAGGTTTCTTACTCTGTGATCGCGATTACAGTGAAAGTAATTTTTAATTCGTTTCCTTAAGCGAATGTCTCACTATAAAATAAGACGAAAAAAGTCTTCTTACCTCGTCTATCGAATATTTTACTGCAGTACGTACATGTACGGACTGCTGTTTTACTGCAGTGCGTACATGTATGGACTCCTTGTAGCCAAGTCGGTCTAGCTAGCTTTGCTCGGGTCTTCGAGAACCGGTGCGATGCGTATCTATTCGTTAGATACAGGTTTACTGCCGACAATCCTGTAGGCCGTCGAGCCTTGCGGTGTTTCCACCGACTCCTGCGTAAACTGGATAGGTTGGTGTTCCACACATGGAACTTCATTTCGTGGGACCGATGCACTTGTCAACCAATTTGCGGTACTTCTGTATTTAGAGCGGGGAGTTTCGGCGAGGATGGCCTTCGCACCTTCTCCCCCTCGGAGGAGTTCATGCCGTGGATGGTCAAATCGTCCGCAAAATCGACCGTCTTGATCCCTTCAAAGCACTTTCGAAGATGTGGCTGGACGCGCAGCGGGTCCTAGATTCGAAAAGCAACGAGGAAGAGAGAGAAAGAGCACACGACTGTCAGCACTCGGCATAACTTATTTCGATGGGTGGATGCGCGTAGGGCCATGTATACCATGCCGTAAGGGAAGGAGATTGCCCTGGACCTTTCAGGTAGGCCTACGTCAAGCGCGGCGATTGCATCTTCCAGCAACGGGACGTATTAGGATTTGAGGTTGGAGGGAAACGCCTCGGAGCGGTGGGTATAAGCACGATAAAATTGTAGCTATGTAACCTTAGTCTGGCTGAGAATTTCCAGCAGCTCGTCATTGGACAAGAAGTAGAAGCGGCTGAACCCCGCCCTCTTGGTCTCCAGGTAGTCGCTGAGGCCCTTCTGAACCATGTCTAGTAGCTTAGCGCTCTCGCGGAACTTGTCCAATAACTTAGCGTCATTGCAGAACTTGATGCATCTGGGGCAGAGGGCGTGCACCAACAGCGCGTGATAGAATGAAATGAGAGAAGCAAAGGTGGAGCAAAGACAACAAGTGGAGTGGATCGATGTTAAGCTGGAGGCAGGTACATAATGGGATCGGACTTCGTGCATACAGGTGTTTCCTTTCTTTGGTTTCTCCTTGGTTTTACTTGTTCTTGTTCTTATTTCTGGAAAGATTTCTGGGCTGTCAGCATTGAACCTCATGCCACACATTGTTAGATGACAGACACAATAATGACGATGAAACATAGCAGTCGTTTGGAACGCGCAGCAGGACAATTATAACTGCCGTCCACTTGTGCGCGTTGCTGGAAGGTTATGGTCATGAGAAAGTTGTTCTACATTAGCTTAATCATAGAGTTCACCGGTCGGAACATCCCTATGAAATCAATCCGGCTTCGTTTACCCGGCTGAGAAGGGATCCTCACGTTTTAGAGAAGCGTAAATTACGATCCACGTTTACACGACATCTAGTAAAAACATGAATGCTTGCCCACCCTGCTTTTCTTACTCAAGAAACATGGAATATGGCCCAGCCTGAAGTTTTTATTCAAGAAACACCGACGCTGACCCAGTCTGATTTTTACTTTGAAAAATACTGTGTTCTAACCTACGTTTAAGATGAACGCGTCGGGATTTATTATTTATCTGTAAATCTCAGCCTACCTTCCTCCGTTTCTCAAGTAGTAGGCGTCCTGTACTGGCGGGGGATGGCGGTGCTTGGCATGAGTGGAAACATGGGAACATGAACAGATGCATAGGACAGTAACGACGGCTATACATACACGCATGAATACCATTTGGGAGTATTTCATTGTACTCGTTCTTTCGAAATTCTGTCAAATGTATTCCACTTTGCTAACGAGCTCTGCTATGGCAGAATGGTCAGCTCAAGGGTGAATGTACGCGATAGAGCTCGCACCGCGAAGTCCACAGCCATGTACCACTCTGTTCGGAAAGTTGAGAGCAGTTTGGATATGAGTGCATAGGAATCTTCAAAAGGCCCATACGGTTCCGGACAGGACGTAACCCTAAGTATGCTAACACATTTCCAGTTTCAGGCGCGTGCCGTATGATCTCGTCGGCTCTTCTTGTTCTTCTTCTTATAGGCCACACAATGAGTGCTGTCATGTCATGTGGAGTCTTCTTCTATATGGACCACATTCGAGTGCTGTCATGCCGTGTCGCCGAGATTCCTTCTTAAAAGCCATTTTTTCACTCACAGGGCTCCCCCCCCGGCGGACCCCATGGTAGCTCTCCAGTGTTTGTCTACGCTGGCAAAGCGCTTTCCCTCCGCGGGCAACTGCTTGTTGATGTCTTCCGAGTCGAAAATAGGCTGGAGGTACAGCCAGTTGCGCTGCACAGCGAGCCACTCATCGACGACCTCGCTCACTACCTGTAGAACGCAATGTATGCGCGAAACACGCGAACGTCGATGATGATTGCACGCGAATATGGGAAAAAAAATCGCCGAATCGTGAAGCGGTGCACGGTGATGCATATCTGGGCCATGTTCAAGGACGACGGTGGGGGTATATGTTGGGAGGTTGATGGTAAAAAACGGAACCGCGGAATTCTGCTCTATATTCACTCCAAGTATATCCTTACCCCCTGTAGGCGGAACAAACCTCTCCCCGACATAAATCATTTTCTGTCCGGTATATCGTTTTTGCCCGGGACATCGTTTTCTGCCGAACGGCTGGTGTCTTACAAGCGCTTTCCGAAAAAAATTGAGTGCAAGATCGAGCAACGAATTGTTAGTTTTCAGGAGATGCTATAGACACTGTACGTTTTCTGCGTTTGCAATGAAAAAAGCGGCAGCATTCCAAGGCTCGATGTTCTTGTTTGGCGCAGTGCCAGCACGCAAATCATAATATATGTCTTCGGAGGGAAGGCGAGTCCTTCGATCAGGTCTATTCCCATTTCATAGCTGTGTTAACGGATCTATTCGCATTACACATCACGGCGGTAGATCTCCGACAGCGGACTGTCCGCTATGGTTTGGCTGCCTCTGCTTCGGGAAAATTTAACGCGGACGATGCCGGGTATGGTATGCCGTATGACAACAGTTTCTTGACAATGCGGTAGAGTGTAAACGCGGAGTGACGCGTTGATGGAGGCATCTCGACGAGATCTTCCTCTTGGAAAGCCGCCGTTTTCGTTGTGTGCGGCCCTTCAGGCTTTAAGACACGGTTTGGAGACAATCGGCGTCGAGTTCCTCCCTTGCGGTGTGTAATCTTATCACTCGCGTTATACTACTGTATACCGTTCCCATGGTATATGGGTGGATTTCACACCTGAAGGGTGCTGTTCCAGTTCTCGATACGTTCCTCGAAAGGCCCCTTGAAGGTGCTGAAGGTCATCGCTTGCGTCATCGTAATGTGCTCGTCAAGAAGGGCCATGTAGTCGTCAACGCCTTTCAGTATGCTTGTTCCTGCCGGGCGGTAGAAAAACAATACCAGTACCAGCTCATCAGAGTCTCGACGCACGACTCGGCATTCCGATGCTCGTTGGACTAAGTGTATGCAGGGCTACTGGTACTGTACGCGATCTTGATGTACCTCTTAGTGTTTCTTGTAACTTTGCCGTGACCACCTGGGCCTAACCCTGCCGTAGTCTCAACCTTATACCAGATACAGCAGTCGTATGTATACCAGTTCTAAAGACATGTGCTCTATATTATCTATCTGTGCATATTTTTTTTCTGGTATATTAATATATGATACGAAGTACATACTCAGTACAACAGGCACCCGGTACGTAGTAAGGAGCACCAATTTGGTATCGACGTCCAAAGGCCTATTTTGTCGCCGCCATTCATACAGGCTTATATTAATAATAGTGGATATTATACGAGATTGAGTATGGTACCCGACCCCGAGCGCCGGTCATTCGGTCGATTTTTTTTCTTCTATCGCGAGAAAAATAAAACGGGCGTCAACTCTTACGACCGAGTTCGTTGCAAGAAGATCGAGCGCCCTCTGCATAAGAGCGTAATGCCAATTCACCTGTCTCTCGATACTCCTCTATCACAAGCTTCACTGCCGCCCACGCTCCCTGCATCTTGTCCAGGGCGGACTCGATGGCAAACTCCTTGCTGGCGGTCTCGCTAACTTTAGTGATCACCGCCGCATTATTGTGCAGCTCCTGCTCGATCACCCTGTTTGTTGCACGTACGTGTTAAAACCTCCGAAAAGTCATTATTTATTGCACGTCGATGTCTAGACCATGACCAACATATTCATTGTATGCCCCCAACATGTTTATCGCACGTCCAACAGGCTTATTATCCGTCCAACATGTGGGTTGCCTGCCCAGTGTATTTATTGCACATCCCGTATGTTTGCTACACGCCCAACGCGTTTGTTCTTCGCCCAACATGTTCACTGCACGCCCAACTTGTTTGCTGCACGTTCAACATGTATAAATCATGCCCAACATATGTATCACACGCCCAACATCACCATCGCAACGCAACTAAAGCATTGAGCTCACCTGAGAAGATCGAGCTCCTACAGATGCAAATCATGGCCATCGACACTGGACGACCATGGGGTTCGATCACACGGGCTACTGATCACCCCGTAGAGTACAGCATAATAATCTTCTGCGCTCTGTCGATGCTGCGTTAGATATACTCACATGCCACTGGGAATGTTTCATGAGTGATTGATGTTGAAGCTACGGCAGTCCAATAAGCTACTGTAGCCTAATAGTCTACTATAGTCCAACATTCTACTGTACAGTGTAGTGATTTACTAAGTTCACTCGTCTGGCTTCCCTTGATTCCTATCTTCTTCCGGGATAGGTGTATGAGTGATCGCCGCTGAGGTGATCGACCATTACTGCACATAGTTGAAGATGGAAAACATAACGATAACAGTAATAGATATCCCGGACAGCTCATGACCTCTCTATCAACAGCAGATGATCTAGAACACCTGTCTGCAGATCTTAACCTGCCGTAATGATATGTTGTACGTACAGGATTTGCCTTACAGGGCAGATCCAACCTAGAAAACATGTGCTATTGTAGATCAATCAGATTATGCGGATCCCACCCGGCAATATGGGCTAGATTATACAGTTCACACAGATCATATAGATCGTACATATCAGTCTATATGCCCTATAATATCTAGATCATGAACTGCGAGGATTATCTGTACAAGGTGTGCAAATATTTATGGGAGGTCACCTTTCAGGTGAACAACGTCGACACCCACTGGCAACATTTCGGCTGTCGATACAACCATTCCAGGAATAAAGCAGAGCAGGTCTCACATGGTAAGGGTGTAGCTATCGTCTGGATGCAAGTCTACACCAAGCTTCTCGCTGAGCTGATCCCAGTGCCGGCCCCGCATTCCCGCCGTGCGGAGGCCGCTGATAACAGGCAGGAAAGGCAGGAACTCGTCCACCTGAAACGTTGTTTT
>JBBMHQ010057743.1:0-16020 GCA_037834295.1 Postelsia palmaeformis
GGGAAGGGAAGGGAAGGGAAGGGAAGGGAAGGGAAGGGAAGGGAAGGGAAGGGAAGGGAAGGGAAGGGAAGGGAAGGAAAGGGAAGGGGAGAGAAGGGAAGGGGAGGGAAGAGAAGAGAAGGGTAGGAGACAGGGAAAGGGGAAGGGAAGGAGACAGGGAAAGGGGAAGGGAAGGGAAGGGTAGGAGACAGGGAAAGGGGAAGGGAAGGGACAGGAAATTTATACCTCTTGTGCAGCCGCTATGGTTGCTTCGATCACCGCAGGTGGCGGCTGGAAGTCCGGCTCGCCCACGCAGAGCGACACAACCCTCTCCCCCCTGGCCTTCATCTCCTGCGTCAGGGCGAACACCTGGAGGCGCGGCAAGCGACCAGTAGAGAACGAAAAAAAAAAGGCACATGTAAAAAACAGGTTTTGAAACGAAAAAATCCAAAAACGAAGAGTGCTGCAGACAAAAAGAAAACCAGACAGAGGAGAAGAAAAAATAAAAGGTACCATAACATATATAAAGCATGGGGGGTGTATGTATACCTGGTACAAAGGACCGGGGCCGGCGGGAGACACCCGAAAGATGAAAGGCGCAAAATTTAAGACGTACCTGGTGAGAGTTCTAGGGGGCACCAAGAAGCACAATTAATGACCCCTTGGGGACTTCAGAGAGGAAAACGTGCTGAAACAAAGGGACGACGGCACCATCGCCGCAACGGAGCAGAGCTGAGATAGGGGGTACATTCGAAAGAGCCAAGTTTTGCGTGAGTAGTAATGTTTGGCTCGGATTTAGGTGGTATATATACCAGGTACATCACAACCACTGACAAACATCACTTGGACGCAGCGTAAACAAGCAAGCAAACAAGCAAGCAAACGAACGAGCAAGCAGGCAGACAGGCAGGCAGGCAGGCAAGCAAGCAAGCAAGCAAGCAAGCTAGCAAGATAGCAAGATAGCAAAATAGCAAGATAGCAAGATAGCAAGCTAGCAAGGAAAATGCTAAAAGCGAAAAACAAACACCATCTGAAAACGAACAGAAACAAAAAAAAGGGCACGTACTACGAAACCGATCATAGAACAAAAGCATACATAGACAAACAGACAGGCAACAGTCCAAGGAAGAGGCAAGCGCGCGAACAAGCAATCCCCCCCCGTGCATATCGGAGAGGACACGCTACAGCCACCTCCCCAACACCCCTGATAATAACTTCCCTTCATATCATGCAGCGGTCGTACACGCCAGCGAGAAAAAAAAGCAAAATATAAACAGGAACAGGAGCATTCGCGCAAAAAATAAGATACGGAACAAGAAAAAAACTACGGGACAATAGCCCCCTTCCCCCCCCGCGATACTTCAATGGTCTTCGACTGTCGAAAGGTGCCATGGGTTAGATTGTCGGAATAATCGTGACATCGCGATGAAACGGCTGGCGGTCGCACCGATAACAGACACGCATACAATTTTTTAAACCCTGAATGCGACATGATGGAAAGACCCCTCCCCCCCCCCGCTCCGCCTCGGAAGGGATGCGTGGTCAATGGTCAAATGACTAAGGCAAGCAACAAATGAGTACGCCCCCCCCTCTCCCCTCCCCTTCCTCAATGATATTGTACTGACCGTGTACAACAAGCTGTCGAAAAGGCTGACCGTCCCCGTGGTACTAGCCTCGCATACAAACGGGAAACCCCGATTGGGGGACAGCAAACGCCCCTCCCCCCTTCCCTGTACCCCCCCTTCCCACCACCTTACCTCAATGGTCTTTGACGGTGCCACAGTTTTTACCATCGGGCTGATGGTATCATCGCAGTTGAATGGGTTGTCAGTCCCCGTTGCCATAGTGGCCGCGCGAGTTACCTTCGGCACAGCGAGGTGGCTGATTTTTCCTGGCAACGTAACGAAACCTGGGGAAGAGGCGAGAGCATAACAGGGAGAAGATGGGGGAGAAAGGATACAGAGGGAACTTCAGGGAAAGATGGCGCAGAAAAACAAAGCGGTATTTAGAGGGATGGAGAGAAGGACACAGCTAGATATGTCAGAGGAACCTTCAGTGAAGAATACCGAGAGGGGGAAACAAAAAAGAAACGTGGTCGCAGAAACAGAGTAAAAAACGGGGTACAACAGAGAAGGGGAGAAGAAACTCTAGAGAGATGAACCACAAAGAAGAATCGAAAACGGAGAAAGGAAGAGACAAGCACAGAGAGAGAGACAACCTAGAGCAGAAAAACAGAGTGATATGATACACCATGTGGATCTGCGGCCGCTGCCGCCGGCCTTCCCTATTGTTGTTGTTGTTGTTGCTGTTGTTCGTTGTTGCTAGTGTTGTTATTGTTATCATCGTTGTTGTTGATGTTATTGTTTCAGTTCCCGCAATGACTGAAAAAAAACACTCGAACCGGGAAACAACAAGAGCCCGCAAAACTGCAAAATACATACGTACTGGAACCGATACTAAACGGCCGACGATAGTGGGAGGCCTCGAAGATGCTGGTGGAAGAGGCACCGCGTCAGAGTCGAAAAACGCTCATGAGCTCATGAGAGAACGAAGAACGGCTACGGAAGGAAAAAATACTGGGCTCTTCACGGGTCAGGAGGTCTTCAAACTCTCATGGGTCGGGTCGGGTCGGGCCAGGAAGCATTCAAAAACCTCACACGGGTCGCGTCGAATCGGGTCGGGTCGGGTTAGGTGAATCCATCCGACCTAACCCGCGAAGTTTGACTCGACCCGTGAACAGCACCGAAATCAACCCAGCCGTAATCGGACAACCCAGCCGGAACCGGTATAAAACGACCGAATAACTTATATCGCCCAGTCAGAGCTCGGAGCTCCTGAGCTCTCCCGAGGCCGTTTTCCCGGCCCGATGAGCGCGCCGAAAGAGGTGAAAAAAACAAAACAAGGATAGCTGCTGTTTGGGAAATGAGAAAAAAGAAGAAGAAAAAAAACGCCTCCTACTTGGTATTTTGTTTGATGCACGCCCACTATTATGGGTTTCAGTGATGATGTACCGTGTTGGGGGGAGCAGTGCCCGCTATATGACCCTGGACCTGAGATACGACAGGGACAAACCTGGAAGAGTAGGGAACATATGGTAGGTGGGATGGGAAAACAAAGGGGAAAATAAGGGGTGTGCGACGTACATACCGTTTGGTATATACCAGGAACTGCATCCAAACAAAATTAAAAAGCAACATCTGTGAGATCGAAAATTTGGTCGAAATTATCATTTGCAAGCTGCGTGCGGTACTTCAATCGCGCATACTACGGGGTGTTTTATGGTCTCATGCAGGAAATGCAGTCCGTGCATGAGGATATATTTATATTGAGCCGTGGTTACACCCTGATAGTGAATATTTCCGGGGTGTTTGGCGGTGGTGCCCCAAGTCGACCACCCGACCCGAGCCTTGACCCGAACCCGAGCCCTAACCCGAACTCGAGCCCTAATCCGAACGCTGTGAGGTGACCAGTGCTTGGATGCTGTGGCTTGTGAATTTTCTAGGTTGATTCGGCCGGCTTGGGTGATGTGGTTGGAAAGGCTCTACGCTGATTTGGCCGGCTCGGGATGATGTGGCTCGGGAAAAAAATGATAGGTTGGGCCGCTCACTAAACACATCTTAGCCAATCAGAGTTGCGTAATCAGCCTGCCTTGGAAATATCTACTATCTGGGGGCAACCGCTACTGTATATGTTCGTCATCTCGTCATATTATGCCAGGTACAGCAGCGGGGGCTGCAGTTTTTTTCAACAGAGCTCACCTCCAAGAGAGTCACGGGTTTTACGACTAAGTGGTCTGAATCGCTTGGCACGCCTGTCGCGAAATTCGTATATATTAAATAGTAACCCCCTCGCGGCTGCACTATATGCTGACTGTACCCATCTGGCCGTAAATATAAGGATCGCTTGATCTTGATATTGAGGTCGAAGGGTTCCCCATGTTCCCGCCAGAGAGTGGTAAGCACATAAAATCTCAACCTGACTCAAATTGTAACTGCAAATTGTAAGTGTTCTTAGTTCCCCGACACGGGAGTGCAGGCCTTAAGGGGTCGCTATAGAGTTAGGGGTGGAAACCCCGATATTCGCTTGCACCGAGCGTGACTAGAGCAGAGTCGTTCATGCTCTCGAGATGGTCGCTTCTTTTCGTAAGGCCGGGTAACTATTTATACGTGCGTATTCCGGATGGAAGGTGTCGCGGTCTACGTAGGAAGACGAAGTAGACTACCTACCTGTGGTGGCATGAGCGACTTCATTTTTTCTCAAGAAATAGAAGGCGGAGTTACAGCAGCCAGTGTACACCTCGAGCTGCTGTAGTACATAATATATGAAGCACGTGGCGACAAGTTCGCGGTCTCAGCTTCGCTGTAGTTGCTGGCAAGCACTTTTCACGCTCTGGTTGTTCCGCGTAAGATATCCCTGATAAGCATATGTAAGATTTCAAGCAAGTATACACAATGTTTTAGAGAGGTTGGTACCTACGATACACTATATGAGAGAGGTCGAATCCACGTGGGACACCCCTCTCTTGAACCTTTAGCTCTCACTGTAATAGTAACCCTTCTAGAACCGCAGTCCCGTTCTGGGGGAAAAACACTTGGAATTAGACTGGTTCGTCCCCATAACAGGACTGCAGCACGAAAAGGTTCAATACAAATGTATCTGGCACCAGGACATATTATACATGCGCATAACTTAGTCTTGCCAACACTGAAAACATCGATCGCCAAGCGCTACGTACCTACACACAGCTATGAGCTGGACTTTACTAAAAGCCACCAGCTATATACTACTGGTATCTGGTAGTAGGTATTAGTTGACTGGAAGGTATTATACTAACGGGAAATGGAGCGGCGCCAACTATCCAACTATTAATAGTTGGGCCTTCTAGTGTCGGAAGTCCTATTTGCTACCGGGTGCGCATTTACGGAAGGCCTATTTGCTACCCATTAAGGGAGATAGAGCCCAGAGGTCTGCTGCAACTCGTGGCGCATCAAACCCCATCGCCGTCGACGGTGCAGGTGTCGATGGCAGCGCCGACAGCTCTGGCGCCTAGGTATATCTATATCCACCCGCGCGGGCGAACTTCCTCAGATGTCCCCGCACAAAACGATGCCGTTACAATGAGGTATACCTGGTATAGGGTTTCTGTCACACGAGACTGCTGAAAACTTTTTTTTTCCCCGACGGTGAAATGGTTTTTCGGCGCCGGCTAACGGCGGCCACCGCCCAGACCCGAAGCCTAATCCCGACCCAGCGAGAGACCTGCTTGGTTGGTGTGCTATGGGGTCGTTGTGCTTCGAAAAGCTCTCTCAAAAATAAATACAGTAGGAGCTGGGCGCGCCAGCACATCTCAGGAAGTTTGCCCGCGCAGCAGGAAGATCTACGGAAACTGATTCGTACTGAGATCCAGTGCCGAATGCTGTTGGCATTCACCTGGTATTATTATACTCCGTATCGCCTTTACTTTGGGGCTTCTTTAATTTTTTGACCGTGTGGCGTGCGTAGTCGACTTTTGGGACTACGAGAGATGCAGCAGTGCCGAAGGCTGTTCGCGTTTATTTCACCGCCGTTTTTGTACGCGAAACGAGGCGACTGTGATACGTAGTCGACTATAATACCTAGCCAACTAGAGTCGGTTAGTTGGTTGGCTTCGTCAGCCAACTGCGTATATAGTCAGCCGGGAAGACCGGGCAACTCACACAAGGCAGTCCTACCGAAGGCAGTGATGGCTTCGCAAGACAAGCCAGGAATCTAAAATGTGCTTGGTATTCATATCTAAGTCCCAACGGGAATTCGGACAGACTGGTGTACAGTTGAAAGGCAAGTGCTGAAATGTTCTGCCACGCACGCGTTTGCTCGAATTGCTATTATATTAATACTCGTATTTAAGTACTCCGAGTATTTACTACCAGGTACCTGGTAGGAGATAATACGAGGTACAGGGTGCAGGTACCTGGTGCTACTCAAGTACTGGGGCGTCTCGTCTACCCTGGCATTTACGAAAGCTGTACAAGTATACGTCTACGATACAGACAACAGCCAGTAGCGAGAGCGTTACAGCAGCAGTACGTGCAGCAGCAGTACACAGTTGCATGCACAACCGGCCGGTTCTGCCTAGAGAGGGCTGTGCCTCCCAACGTTGTAGCGTAGCGAACTCGAGGCGGTTTGTGCCTGTGTCACGACTCGAAGCCGGTACAATACGATGCTACGAAAATCAGTCAACTACAGGCGAGATTTATGATAGGCTGCCACCACCTACAGCAAACCACAGCAAGCAGCAGCAGCAGCAGCAGCAGCAGAGCAGCAGAAAGACTCACGCACCATACCATTCATACGTAGTGCACTCACAGGATATTCGAATAGGTGGGTGGATGGTCGATGCTGGCGTCAGTCGTATCATCATACCTGGTACCCGGGATGCTGGAGTGGTGTCTGGTGTGTGGATTTGTTTCGGGATACACCGACCTCAGCCGGGGCGAAGACAGGTCGGCGGTGAAGCAGTGCGAGGTGCTCGTTTGACGTTCGTCAGCCAGAAGAGGAGGCAACAATCACGGCCTCAGGTAACTCGTATTACACGATTATATACTGGTGTACACACACGTCCTCTTTGAGAGTGAGTGAGCACGTATCGGGAATGGAGAGCGGAACCCGAAGCACCAGAACGACGACTTGCTGTTTGTCCTTGCCTGTTCTCCCACAGCACGATTCTACGAATTACGAAAAAAAGAAAGAGGAGATACCGAGTGGTCGACGTAGATGTCCAGGATTAGTTAATGCTACGCAGTTGCGCACCTGCAGTTGGCAGTACGAGATGCGATAGCTGGAGGAGGAAGGAATGTCTCCAGAGGCGATTCATGGGGTGGCTTTCTTTCAGAACAAACCGCACAAGCAGCGTTGGGTACGTAAAAAGTAAGAAGTTCAGCGGATTTTTACAACAAGGGAGTTCCACAATTTTTGAAAAGGATTTACTCCCGGGATCCCTCGTTTGCATACCTTGGCTTTACTGAGGGCTGCGCCCGGAAGCACCGAGAGCACTGGGTCTGAGGAGTATGAGTGGGAACGATCCAACCCACGTCCACTTCCAAACGTCTGTGGTGAGGACTTGGCGTGCTGCTAGCGTATCCCGTACGGAACGGCGATTAGTGAAGTATTTGTTTACTCCAGGATCGACGACCATTTTGTACACTTTTTCAGAACTTACTCTGCTGTGTACTGTTTGCCTCGCCCATTGGACGCAGCAGCAGCAGCAGTAGACGTGAAGAGAGTGTCCTTCGAGCCTCCTCACCACCGTGCTTGCGATTCGCCGAATTCCACCCATGCCAACGCTGCATCGTGCGCGTAATATATGCAAGGTACTTGGTGCCACGAATTATGTATCTGCGTTGTTGTTGCCGACGTCGTGGGTTGGCCGAGGGGTGTCCGACAGGACTGCCGTTGTTTGGGTGTTCGACTGCTGTTTGACTGACCGTATGGCCATGATGAGTCACGTCGGATTACGTATACCCGCCGCTACCAATGGAGACAGCAGTACCTTTCATTTTCAGGGCTGTGAGTTGGCTGGACTTCCCGGCTAGCCATTAGTTGGATGGCGAACCCATCCAACTACTGAGCAGGACTTGTATATGCATCGCTTACTTTATTTAGTTGACTTCGTACCAGGTACAGTACTCGTACCGTTCGCAGTATTAATAGGATAGCCCTTATTTGGTTTCAGTACTACCAGACATAACGCGGCCGCACGCCGAGCGATTTCATCACACCCGGTGCCATCGCCGCAGCGAAGACCATCTGTGATCGGGCCTCGAGGCAGCGAGAAGCGAGTCACCCCTAGCGTCGAGATGCGGACGCATCGCTGTTGTCTCACTTGAGATAACGATCGAGTAGAAACTCTCAGGTGCTGTACCGCTCTGTCCGGACATACAAGTATGGGAATCGTTAAAAGTATAACGGAAAATAAACGGTTTCTTACACTGCCGGACGGAGTGGGGTACGTACGAGTAATTGCAGCAGCACCATGCAGAACGTCAGGCGCGTGGTGATTGCAGCCTTAGCCGCAAGGAGGGCTCAGGCCTAGCTGCACGCACAGCAACAACCTGCCCGTGAGCTAGAAGTGGGGCGCGCTCCCACGGAGGTGCAGGCAGCGCCGTCGAAATCCCGGTCTCGGCGAAGTGCAGTCTAGCAACACGCAGGCGATTGTCGATGCTGTGTTTGGGTTGTTTTTCTTGCTGTGTACACGTGCCCAACAGGAGTAAACCAGGACCATACTGCCACTTGATATGTACAAGATGCCTTTCACAGGGGGGGCACAGGCCGCCAATCCCAAGGGGCCACCAAGAACTTGTGATTTGTCCACGCTCGCGCGCGGCCCATGTCTACGCTGCTGCTTTACGCTCTGGACTTGGTTGTACGCTGTCCTGAGGCACGTATCGTGCACAAAGTAAGGCTGACTTTTTTCAGCTCGTATATGGCTCAACGCCGCAATGCCGATGCCGACACTGCTTCCATTTTGAGAGGCAGCATCATCGAACGGATGTTTTGGTGGCAAAGTTTTTTTCCCCAATCATGCAACAATCACGGATCGGTTAATTTCTCAGAGTTTTCCCCAGATCTCGACCAGGCGACATTCTTTGGTTTTGTTTTGCGCACTAAAACGAATCCATTTCCACCCCTGACAGTACCTGGTACACAGCAGTACCTAAAACATGACATAAGAAACGCCAAGCAAGGTCTTCGGCACTGTTATCGGCACATCGGCACCCCCACCGTCGATGGCGACTTGGATTTGATGCACCACGAGTTGCAGTAGAAGACTCTCAACTCTCTCCGCCCTGTCTCCCCTCCCCCTCTCTGAGTGAGTGGCCTCACGATGAAATACGGCCCGCAGCAAAGAAGCCTTCCATAACCAAGGAAGCCCAAATTATCGGTTTGTTGGCACTGCTGCAACTAAACTATAGCATCAGGCCGGCTATTAAGAGTCTAACATCTATAGTAGCCGGCGACATTTAGTCATCCAACTCACAGCTCACAGCTCTCATCAATATATGAAATGCTCATTTTGAAGCCACTTCAGCGGCGGCTGTACCTCGCGGGGAACTTATAATGAGTCTTTCTGCTGCTGGAGTGGTAGTGGGTTTTTTTTTTTCGCGAGAGTTTTTAATTTCAGTTGGTACTGCTGTAGTTCACACCTGGTGGTTTGTACCCGTGGAGGATCTGGCTTCGAAGGTTTCACAAGGGAGGTAACTATGTATATATATATATATATATTATATTATAAAAATATATGATATCATGCTGCTGTACTCGCAATCCGCATGCCGCCATATGACGGGAGTCCGCGAGAGCCTCCACCCCATCCCACCCCACCGCACCACCTACCCCACTCCTCTGCCGCACCCACCCTTCGCCCATCCCGCCGTCGTGCCGTCACCGGCAATCACAGGGGGCGTTCACGGTGGAGCTGTATCCTCAGCACGCCCCGCGGTCTTGCCATAACATGGGAGAGCTCGCACGGAGAGGGTGACTGAATTACGACCATGGCATCCCGCTTTTTACCACAAATAGCATCCTTGCTTGTCCCGACCCGTAGCCGCCGAAAATTGTCAGTTGTAGAGACTGCATGGATGTTTTTCGTTTGTTTGTTTGTTCCGACACAGAGCATCCGAAGCTTGTGGATGTGTAGATACCGGGTAGATATCTGGTGCCCTGGTGCCACGTCCAGTTTTGCCGGTTTTCCTGGCTGTTGGTGTGTTGATAGTGCGTGCGCCGCACGGTTGGCTTTCCTTTTTCTGAACTGCCCCCTGCCCATGCCGCCGCTGTCACCGCTCCCGCCGCTGTCGCCAAATCGTGCTGGACGTGCTACTGCGATCCATGCTGCTGCTGATGCTGATATACTGAAGCGCCCCCAGCCCCCCGATGTATATACACCAATGACGACGAGTGTCAGAGGCTACAGTGAGATGTCGACATAATTGGCCACGCCTTTCTCTACATCGCGTGGCGGGGTGGACCCCTCTGGCACGATAAACCCAGTCAGAAACAGCGAAGCAGCAACATCCACACCAACTACCACCGCCGCCGCCAGCACCACCACTACCACCACCACGACAGGCAAACAGGGCGCGAATAGCACGTCAGCCAGCCTCACGGTGTTAGACGCCTTTCTAGCAGCGGTGGCGGTGGCGGTGGGGACGGTGGCGGCGGCGTCGACTCCCCCGCCTTCCGGTGGCGCGTCGTGCGACGCCATTTGCTCTGTATGTCTATGTCTATCGTGCGTCCCCTAGAAACTTTTACTGCTGCTTGAATATTCCCACCCTTATTCAAGTAGTTACGTTCCCGAAAAATAGATTCATTCCCGAGGGGGTTACGCTTGCCGCGACGAGGCTACTGCCCACGGCAAGCTACCTATCCGGCAGTTTCTTCAGGAACCGCAACTTGCACGCTAAGGTACGCCCCCCCCCCTTCTGGACCCTCCCTACTTCCCTCCCTACAACACCCACCCGCCGCAGGTACTACGACAACACGATCTTCCACCGAGTGATCAAGGATTTCATGGTACAAGGAGGCGATCCGACGGGAACGGGAAGAGGGGGCGAGTCTTCCTTTGGTGGGAAATTCGAGGACGAGATTCGACGGGACCTCAAACACACCGGCGCGGGCGTCGTCTCCATGGCTAACGCGGGGCCGAACACGAACGGGTCGCAGGCGCGTGTCAGGGTTATACTTGGTGTTACTGGCAGGGTTAGACTTGGGCTGAGGATTCGGGGTTAAGGTGGTCGTTTCCGTCTTTGCATCGTTATTTTTCGGTGGATGGGTTGGACTCAGGGTGGTCATTTCGGTCCTTGCAGCGCGGTTTTGTCGTGGATGCACCAGGCAGGTGTTTTTTTGTGTGTGTGTGGTGTGCTCGTTGTACGCGTCGGGTGTCGATGCTCTTGCGTGAGCTTGCCGCGGCATGGTCTGTCTCTCTGCCTTCCTGTCTGTCTGTCTGTTTGTTTGTCTGTCTGTGCTTGTCTGTCCGCCTGTCGACTGTCTCGAAGGGCCCGTAGTGGTTTTGTTAGTGCCTGGCATGCGTTTGCAAGCGAGACGTTTTCTTCGATGGTGTCTAATGATCGCCTCGGCGGCAGTCGCCTTTTGATACTGCACAGCAGGTACCGCGGTAGGCATAGCGCGAACAGCAGGTACAGCAGTAAAGGGTAGGAGCGGGGCCGTCATGTGCACAGCAATGCCTGCTAGGCATATTGTCAAGACATTTTTTTTCGGGAGGAAAAAGTGGCGAACGAGATCTCGGTGCGCAATCGCGCGGCTCATCGCCCCGATTTGGTCGTAAACCAGACACCCCACTCTTTTCGGCGCACACGCCCCGAATTTCAGTGCCCGCCACGTTTTTTTCGTGGGCTTCGTGCGATACTATAGTTTGCGCTGTCACCGTCGTTTTCGCCGCCGGTCCCGCCGCCGTCCCTGCCGCCGTCCCTGCTGCCGCCGCTGTGGCTGCTCCTACCGTATTCACGACACCACTTGCTGATCGCCTTTCCAACAAACACGAGTCGCCGGCGCTATTTAATGATCCGTTGTTGCCGTCGTCGCCCTTTTTTCCCGGTGTGTTCCGTCATCTTTTTTTCAGTTTTTCGTCACCCTCGGACCTACGCCGTGGCTGGACGGAAAGCACACTATTTTAGGGCGAATTTCCTCTGGAATGAAGGTGCAGAGACAGAAAAAAAAAATCGCCTCCGAATGTAGTAAACTCCACCACGAAAACGGCACAGCGTTACTATTGCTGTGGAAGAAGTACGAAAGGTGTGCACAGCAGAAGTTCCGAAACCAATGCCCGAAGGACCCCGAAGGGGTAATGCTGCTGTGTAATCGGTCTCGAATTGTACAACCAGGCCTCTATCTCTTCAGATGCAGTTTTTCCGCGTTGTGTACATAGAACTCACGGCAGCGCTCGCTGGCCGCCACCCAGCAGCAGTACACAGATGGTCATCCCAGCATGTGCGTATATTTCATACTCCCGAGTACTCTTGAAGTACTGAGACTATCTACTTTAGTGCTGAGAGCACTCGTTGTATCCGAGTACTATTAATAGCGGCCTTCACACTTCCAGAATGATGAGCAGTACTACAATACAGCAATCTACTCTGTAACAGCCCAAGCATTGCCACTGTTTTGGCAGTATTCTCCAACACGCAACCGCACAAAACGTAGCGTCGAACCTCCTAAATCCTGTGGAGGTAATGTACTAACAGTACGACCGGTATCGAACCCTGCCCTTGAGTACTGCCCGTACTTAACAATCGGGCCGAGAGGTCGACAACAGACCGACTAATCGAGATCGACGAAGTGGAGATACTCAAGCGCAGCACCCTTGGGGCGTATTCCGGGGATTGCCCGGTAGGCTATCGCACTGGCTTGAAAGCATACGCTTGGAAGAACGACACCCTGGCCTTCTGTACGAGTAGACTATACTCGTCGCATTGTGGGCGTGCGTCTATTCTTTCTCGCAGCAGTGGCAGAGAGGGGTGTGGTATTATATTTCTCTTAGAGGGAGTAGCAGCACGGCGAGGTTTTGTACTGGTGTGAAGGCAGGAAATGCGCAGTGTAGGGCCCGGGGGGCTATATGAAGCGGTTGTCGTCTCATTGGAATTTCAGTCGTGCCAGCCGATTTTGACTGCCGTATGTTTGCCGAACCTGCGATCAGCGCCAACAACTAGAAATACCTCTACGTATGTTGTTTTCTCACCGCTGACCAGGTGTGTAGGTTTACTGCGGTCGACGGGACAGATAACGTACGGAACGTTGTCTCGTCAGTCGTACAGACGAGACAGCCTGCCGACTCGACCGTTGATTGCACCCCAGCCTGACCGTTGATAGCACCCCAACTTGGCCATTAATCGCACCCCGACCTGACTGTTGATTACACCCCGATTCGACCGTCGATCGCAATCCGGCTTGACCGTTGACCGCACCCCGGCGTGACCGTTGATCGCACCCCCACTTGGGCCGTTGATCGCAAGGTGGTTCGGCGGATGGGCATGGTGGCGGTGAACTCGGAGGACAAGCCAATGCAGGACATGCGGATAGTCCGAGCGAAACCTCTCCTGCTCGCGTCGGGAGAAGACGGGCCAGAAGATCAGTAGGGACACTCAGAAGCAACGCGCGCGAGCGAAGGGGAGGGGAGGGGAGGATCGGGGGGGTGGGAAGGGGAGGGGCGTTTTGCGTGACGACACTCTTGATCATACGTGAAGCCTCGACGCGATGGAACACTTCTCGTGAACCTTCCCGCCGGGTAAAAACAATGCCGTCGTGTTTTGTACATAGGATATGCGTGGGACATAACCCCTTTTTGCTACTGTAGGTCCTTGCTGTGGTGGCGCTTGCGATTCACACTCGCAGCCTGACTCGTCCCGATGGATTCGTCTCTGGACGTTTCGCGTCGGTAGTTTAGGATCGGCATGGGGTGCACCCCCTTTTCAACGGGATGGCCTACATCCTTCCGTCAGTATGCGGCGTGGTCACTTGTTCACCAAAGTAAGCGCGGCAGCGATCGGAATTGATGTATCGCGCGCGTTTTCGGTTTTCAAAAAAGGTTAGGATTGGACGAGGCGTTTCTCTTGGTTATTGTTAGCCACGCTCGATGGCGTTTCCCGTGTGGCGGGGAGAGGGTTGTGAGGTGCGGTTTGGCTGAAGTTTGGAGCGTGTTCTTGCATGGGCGGGGGTCTATCCTTTTGAGCGTTAGCCATGGCGTTTTTCATGCCGGTGACATTGCACGAGTCCGTAATATACGATGAGGTTTCGTTCCGTTGCTTCGCTACCCTGACCATGGGCGGTCGGTTCGCTTGGTCTCCAGGACTGTAGGCTTGGCGTGGCTCAGCAGTCTCGCACGCATTGCATTCCGCCCACCTTTGTTATTAACTCTTTTGGAAAACAGGTATTGCGATCCAAAGCACGAGAACTGTGGTCTTCCTACGGAGAAAGTGGTGATGAAGCAAGAATGTCTCGTCCTTGCGGTCCAAAAGAAGAGGAGCACAGTGCACAAACAACAGAAACAAAAAAGCAGACCGGCAGAAGGAACCTTTGAGACGCCTATCAAAACTGTAGCAACACAAGGCTAAAGGTTGGTATGTTGAGCCTGCAGCTCACAGGGCACCCAAGCAACTACCATGGGGTTGGAAGGGACCGTCTACTACGTCGACGAACTCTAAATTCCGATTGTGTTTTTTCTCGCTGTGTGGCAAGGGGTGGTTTTTGTCACTGAGCTCGAGGTTCCTCGACATAATGTGGGGATAATTACGGCATTGACTGATCTCAGTACGTGGCGTCTGCTGTGGAAGTTTGAGGTAAACGTTTATCCCACGCCATCACACTGTAGTCATGGAAAGTAGACCATCTTACACATGGTGCTGATCCGTCGGCACGATTTCTCGTTCGGCGACATGGGTGGCGCAGTCTGCCGTTTACTCCACTGCTGTTCTGAGTCTCTTGCAGTATAGTGACCCAATCAGATGGGTCCAGGAGTGGGGTAAGACTGGTTCCAAAATTTTGGTCCGGATGGCAGAGAGAGAGGGAGATGCCCGATAATCTATATTCTTGAACCTAGCTTAACCTCGCGAAAACAGGATCAAACCGAAAATACAGAAAATTTGCCCAATGCCTGATCCGTCGACGAGGTCAATGTCTAGCAGCGCCTGTGGGCGCTTAGCGCCACCGTCACCTCTGTCCGACCGGACGTCGGAAAGTTCCCAGGTTTTATAAAACTGAGTTCTTATTTTGGAAATCGCATATATGTCTGTTTGTCTGTCCGCATCCCCTATATGTTCGAGTCTACATTACAACAGTAGTTTGTTCCAGTCGTTACAGAAGATATTCATACGACGTATTCGACTCTTACTGGCTCTATCTACCGAAACATATAGTTAATACCACCAGGCTGAATGTAGCCACCTATATATTCACCGCACACACCGTACCATCATACCAAACCATCAACGTATCATATAACACCCCGTGATTTTTCCATACAATAGTACCCGCACCAAACCGTACCATCATACCATTCCAACATGCAATATCACACTCCGCACCTCACTACACACCATACCGTACCGTACCGTAGAACGTGCCATGTCATACCCTCCCCCCATATGTGCACCAACACCGCTAGAGGGGCTCAACCATACGAGGACACAAGAAGAGCACGGCCCGCCAGAGAGCACTCGAGTGCGAACGAGTATGCATACCGCACTGCTGCACTAACACAACAAAAGTAGTACGCACGCAAGGAACAGGAGACGTGAATAATATTGCGTACCTACCGGGTATACTGTACCAACACCACCCGAGGGGCTCAGCCATACGAGGACACAAGAAGAGTGTGCCCCGCGCAGAGAGCACTCGAGCACGACCGAGTGTAGATACCACACTGCTGTGACGTTGAGCCCTAGCCTGACAGTCAGAACAGTACCACAGCAGGCCTGGCCCTCGACCAATTATGTGATGTGTGTGTAATTGTGGACATCCCACCCAGACAAGGATAATGTTGTTAAACCGAGGGGCTCAACCATACGATGACACAAGAAGAGCATGCCCGCCGTATAGTCTCTATCTGGCCTCTTCTGGGGAGGTCATTAAATCGAGTACCCACTCGCGACGTCCTTATACATCTGATGAAAGTTTCCACGTTAACTTCAAGACGAAAAATAATTCAATACATTAAACTCAGACACTCCCAGCACGAACACCGCCGTACTGTAGTTCAGCAGGTAGAAAGCTCTATGTCCCAAACAGAGGCGGGGGACCACTTATCTCCTGCCACCATGGAACAGCTTGTTGGGGAACTTTATCATGCACTTTTCGATCCTCTGTGTGGTACAAAGATCTTGCGTCCATATGTCTGACGATTACTTTATAACCGTCGTGCGTGTTTCACAAAGCCTTAGGATCATGCGCATTCGTCTGTCAAATACTTTGTAACCACCGACGGATTCGACTCGCATGGGCATGCTACAATCGGTTCAAACGGGAACTGTATGATACGGAGGATGCCCCGTTCAC
>JBBMHQ010057754.1:0-30666 GCA_037834295.1 Postelsia palmaeformis
TACACGAGTCATCGTTAGTACCAAGCATGCACTTCGCAAGACAACACACAGTCTCACCGCCGTTGTTCTGGCCTTGCACACCTCCGCCTGATGTCTGTTCTGGTGCAGGGGGGATGCGAGCCTTGCACTAGGACCAGATGTGCCCGGGTTCCAAGCAACGAATGCATTTTCCCTTCACTTTGTCGAACGCTGAGGTTGTGGGGGCTTGGGGATTACTGCTACTGCTACCCTGACTGCTCTTGCTTGCGGTGTTACTTCCACCTCTTTGCTTACCGTTACTGCTATGCCTGCCCTTACCTGTACGACCACCTCGAGCAGCTGCATTCGAAAATAGAGCCTGGCCCACGTCCTTACCCTTCGGCGCCGGAAGACGCAAGTACCGCTGTCGGATGATGCTCTCGATCCCCGCTCGAGTGACATCGTCACGGTACAATATAGTGCGTCCCTCTATTTCGTAGTCTGATGTGAGGGTCATGATGATCTTGCGGTTGACGTCTGCTACCGACTGGACCACACGTAGCGACGCGACCACTCCAACAATCTTATCTTTCCGACCAAAGTACTTCATGGTCTCTTCTTCCTTCTCTATTTCTGCGGAATTGAACGCCGCCGACCACTTGACCTGTTCAGCCATAGTCTCGGGCATGAACCAATCACACAACATTCTCCAGCTAGCACTGAGTGATTTTTTCGCGAACAATCTACCAAGCAGATCGCGGTTCACAACGCTCTCTGTCAGGCAAGTCCAAGCTACTCTAGCTGTCTTAACATGTTCCTCACTGAACCCCTGCGAGAGAAAATATTGAGTGTTCTTCGTAACGTTGCCTATCATCATATCATGATCTACGAGGAACGTCGACATACACCCAACCATGGAAGTAAACACCTCGAAGTGCTCCTTTCACAACGGAAAATCTTCCGACTTTCCACTGGATGTAGGAACCGACTGCTTCAAACTCCCAAATTCGCGAGAACCAACTTCAGCCTTATGACCATCTACGCATCTACTCGCACCACTCCTTGGCAGGCCTATTGCCGCACCAAGACCTGGCAAAACCCCACTAGAGCTGACTCCCCTCACTTCCCCTGCACTGGTAGCGGTTCCGACCCGCTCACCAGCAACACCAGACGCAACCTCACTAACCGCAGCAGTTCTGCGATCCATCTCCTCGAAAATCTGCGTCTTCAGTCGCTCATCGTCTTGACGTCACAGCTCTCGGTCGCTCTCGCGTCGATCTTGGTATTCTCTCCTGTCCGCCGCCAGCTGCCTTAAGAGACTGGTCAGGTCGTCCATCTCGGACTACCCGTCCACTGGGGGTTCACTCGGCATGATCAGGCTGCTTGCTCGATCAATAAGCCGTGTACGTGTTCAAATTGCGCTGATATGCGATGGATGGATGAACTCCCAACAGCCACACTAGGCTGTGAGCGAGGCACAGTGTGTAGAATATAGTTTCAAGATGTCTTTATTATGTCGGCCCGGAAAGGGCTAGACGAATGCAGGGGGAAAGGTGGAGGGGGTCATGTGGGTCAACTCTCCACAGCCCAGTAACAACCGCTCGTAGTCGAATACTTAAACCTCCTCGCATAGTGCCTACTCGTACATACCCGTGAGACCGCTCGTGAGGCATACCACGAGACGATCCCTGTAACTTTACCTCCGTGACACAACGTATGTAACCGTAACTTCTTGCTAGGCTGTTGGTTGAGACAACCTATATCGAACACGCGCCGGGCATAGGTCTCCGTGTGCCGTCCTGCTGCCGCTCTTCATGCCTGCCTCATCGCCTTAGCCTAATCCGCCCGCTCCTTCGCACGTGCCCTCGATACCACTCCCTTCCAGTCGGTCCCCCGTCTTCCCTATCCCGGAAAACTAAATGCTACTCGCACTTGCGGTTCTGATCTAAAACAAAAACAAAAAAGCTCGAGCAGGGGGAGTTCAATCCGTCTCTTCCCCGCACGTCGACGCTCTGTCCTTCTCCTCCTTGGGCGTCGATTCCAGCCTCCTACCGACGCAATAGACTGCCGTAGTTTGGCCTGTGGTGGCGCCTGCCTTCGCGCACAGACACCTTGATTGAGCATTGCTACTCTGCCGCAGCTGCCTACAAAGAGACGCGCGAATCGTAGGTCCCCGTGCCTGACGCACCACGTACGACCCAACTCTACTGCCGCCTGAGCCTCGAGGCCACATTCAGCAGCAAGAAGGTATCACTCCTTGAGGGTGAGTCCGGCCTCACACCCGCCAGAAAGACCTACCCCACTCGCTACGACCCTGATAGGGCATGCTTCGCGGCATTTCTTGCCAAAGCAGCGAGAGGAACGGCATGTTCAATAGGTTGGAGGGACTACCACAGAAACCGAGGAGACCACATACTACTCAGGAAAGATGGACAGGATGGAAATATATCAACTCGACGTCGAAAAATGAAAAATCGAGGAACCGTATCTTGCCACAAGAAGGTTGGAAATGAGGAGCGTGACAGACGCCTTGAAGTTGTCAAAAATCCTAATATTAATAATAGGTATACTGGGTTGGTTGTGGGCGACTCTTTTTTTTCACTGCTTTGTTGGAGGGTTTATACATATTTTTAGGCCGTGCGGGGGTGCATGATACACTTTTTTCGGGAGAATTCCGCTTCCCCCACCAGTCGAAATTCGCTGACGTGCGACAACTCATCGTGTGACTTTGTACTACTGTACAGTAGTGTCTGGTTCTTAAAACAGACCAACTCATGATAGATCAGCTGTGTGTTTCTCATGAGTCACCACTTGACACACTCACTCGAAGATGAGGAAGCTTGTTGGGTGTTTTAGCGATGCTCTCCCTGAGCTCATCCAGCAGTAAGCACATCGATGTACGGTACCATTCTCTGCGCGAGTTGGTGGGGACGGGAGACCTGTCGGTTAAGTATCTCCGGACGGACGACCAGCATGCGGACATTCTCACGTAGGCTATTGGCAAAGAGAGTTTTGAGAAACACCGCGATTTTTTGTTGGGGATCCAGTAATTTGTTGTTCGTGGATGGTGTTTGTTTGTGCTATCGAGGCTTGTTATTTGATCCAGTGCCAGGGAGGGTGTTCGATATAGCTTGTCTCAACGAACAGCCTAGCAATATGTTACGGTTACATACGTTGTGTCACGGAGGTAAAGTTATAAGAATCGTCTCGTGGTATCACTCACGAGCAGTCCCACGGGTCTGTGCGAGTAGGCACTACGCGAGGAGGTTCAAGTATTCGACTGCGAGCGGTTGTTACTGGGCTGTGGAGAGTTGACCCACATGACCCACTCCACCTTTCCCTCTGCGTTCGTCTACCCCTTTCCGGGCCGATATAATAAAGACATCTTGAACTATCTTCTACACGCTGCGTGTTGCAGTGCCTCGCTCACAGTCTAGTGTGGCTGTTGGGAGCTTATCCATCCATCGCATATCAGCGCTAATTGAACAAGTTTCACTTCAAACCAGCATAGTCTTGGCTTCCTTGTATATTAGAAATTTCATGATAAGAAGTAAACGCGCACTCCATCGTACCGACAGTTGCAAGCTGTCCCGCTGAGATGGTGATCCTCGTGCATTAGAGTACCGGCCCAAAGGTGTGTGATATACCAAGTCACGACTTGAAGCACAACCACGTCGGAGCAGAATGTATCCCTGTCAACCTAACCTGGCCTCGGCCTCCTCCAGTTTATCGTTCCTGCCTTGTTACTTGTACTGTTGATATTTGTACAAGGCCCGCGGTTCTCGCCGAGAACTATGAACTGGCCTTGTGCCAAACAAACCCAGCGCGTATCGCTATCGTCGAATATTGCTGATCGTTTGCATGAGAATTTGCTTAGGACCGTGTCATTTATAATCTCTGAAATGGAGCCACACGTCGCATTCCATCACAACTAACAGTACTTGGCTCGGCTGCCGGTTACAGATAGCATGCAGCAACAACACACACGTGACGGTTTCCAGTGCAGTGGCTGTGGAGATTACATCAGTAGAGGCATCGACTAAACTCGACAACGTCAAGTTCGTTGTTGCGGAGAATTCTTCTTTCTTGTGCACCGTGCCTCAGCTCGACTGGACCAGCGTGGAGACTGTACCGGTGAGCACGTGAAACACGAAACTCTTCATGGAGGCGGAGAGGAGACGCTTGACTCTTATTCACCAAGTGGTCGCGGCATCTCGAGGGCAAAGCTCTCGTGGTAGGGTGTGCAGTTTTGATGTACGTAAACGGCAGGTGTTTTGTTTTGCGGCCATCCTAGCGCACGGCCACGCGCACGAGTACAACCAGTTCGAGCCTTGACTGCAACAGAAAGAGAGGGGTATCACAACGCTTGCCATAGCTGTTTGGGGCGCCAACGAGAATGCCGACGTTAGAAATACCGCCCACGAAGTGTCCGCGGGTGTTTGTCACCGACTAAATATTCACTGCGAGCATCATATCAACTACTAAAGTAGGCATGCCTGGGTGTACCCCCCCGCGTAAGGTATTCCAGGCATGTCAAACTGTCCTTGTGTACGGTCCGCTTCTTCGGAGTTAATTGGTGTTTTTGTAGTTCTTAGGTGGCGGTTGCGTGTGTTGTAGTAGTGATTCCTTGTTGTGCAATCGGCGCAACGGTGAAACGACTGCATCGAAAGTATGGAGGAGTCAAGGGCCGTCGGCGAAAATTTCCCCTACAGTGCGGTAACCTCGTGATTTCGATATCGTTTTTGGAAAGTTCGTCGAGGAATACTCGAAGCACGGGTGGTTGCTCCCGTTTTCGCCCGTGCACGGTTGAGCTCGCGTAGGCACGAGCCAGTGATTTGTACAGAGAACCCCCCACATCAACCGAGAGCATCAGCCTGATGTCCCTATAAATAAATGTTGATGTCCCTCTATGCGCCCCGCGCAAACGATACTATTCCAACAGTGGGATATATCTCCTTTCGGAAGTTTTTCCCCTCTGATCCCGCTTCACCATGCCGCATCACCCCCACAGCGGAAATGAGACCGCCTGGACGGTCTGATGCCCCCGACTGGTTCCTTGATCCTGATGGTCAGAGCATCGCTTGGGTTTGACCACACGTGTTTTCGATATGCTACCCTCTGCTTTTCTCGCCGCCGTATCAGTCGGAGGGCAACTTTCAGAGGGCTGGTGGTGCCGCCATGAGGGTTGAAGAAGGCAGCACCGCAACCTTTGCTGAGGACGTTACGTTCAGCGCCTGCTCCTTACCGGTAAGAATAGCCAGACGGTCTTGACGGAGCATCAGTATTACGCATATTTAACCTGTGTGAGCTTTTCTAGGCGTGGTCGAGTACATCGTGTGCTCGCAGCGCGTTGATCTCCCTCGTGATTAGGCCTGACTACCGGTCGTTTATTCTCCACTAAGGGCTCGACTGTGCGCGTTTCAAGCAGTGCCTTAGGAAATTTGAGGCCTGCTCTAGAGACAGTTCAAGCTGTTCCTCCCTCCAGAACTATCGTTTTCATGCTCGAAAAGGGAAGTGCGTGGTCTCCACCCTTACGGCTACACGCCCCTGCCGTGTCCGCGTTGTTTGTTACGTGGCGGAGTGCAGCAAGAAGACTTGGGCGATGATTCGGGTGCAGCGATGACGAACTTGGGCACTGTTGTGTTTGAAAAAACTTCCACCTTCAAGGACACCATTGATGTGAGCTGGGACCCAACATGTGGTCGAGTATAGCAAACAGTTGTTGCCCTCGGCAAAAGCTTGTAGATTATCACTACGTGCATGCAGCAAAGCCTAAAAAGGTCGTTGCGACGTTGTCCCAACATCGTCCTTCGGGTTGCCGATGGTTCCTAATATGATATTGTCATGAATTCCCCCGTTTAAGAACCGCAATGATCACACACCCTCGTTCCGAACGTATAGGTGGCAAGGATTCCGAACTCCTTAACGGGTCGGACATTGAACGTATGGAAACTGTAGTAACAGGCCGCTCGGCTATCCTGGACTCTGGCGCTATCGTGATCGTGTTTCGCCCACCATGGGCGACAACGTATTCCATACGGAAGCCCCAACCGCAAACACCTCGTTCCCTGCATCCCAGCTCGGCATCCTCGCAACAGATAGTAACTTGTTTTCGCAGACTGCTGCGGCAGTGACGCTGTTTCCTCTTCCCTCCCCGCCCCTCTTCCTCCGATTGTGCCCACTGGGATGCTGCGTTAACCCGTCCAGGGCGGAGCGGTGTATACGTTAGGTTTAATGACGGTGAGAGCCCGGGGATGGGAATGAGTGTTGTGTGTCTGCAACGTTTCCCCTCCTACTGGAATCAAATCGTCGAAAGTATAGATACCGATCACGGCAGGCACGCGAGGTATAGCACACCAGTGTATATCCCTAGCAAACGTATTGCATAGCGCAACGTAACTAGGTCACTCTCTCACTGTTGCCGTCTTCGTCCTCAAGCGCAGTCTGCAGGACAGGAGGCCTGGTCGCCTACTCGACGGGGGGCAGCTATCACTCGCACCAGGCTATGATGTTGATCTTGGAGCGAAAAGACCGCCATTGTTCGCTGATATATACGAACATGCGTTAGCAACTTGAACCTAGAGCTACGTTGCGCCGATACAGAACGGCCGGTTCCTTGACGACGGAGCTGGGGCAATCCGCCGACAGAGCAGTCGCTTATCTGTGCACCGCCGTTGTGCCTGGTCCTCCCTTATTATTGACGACAGAAATATCGTACCCCTGTTATCCGCAAGCTGTTTCCAAAGCTGTTTTCGCGAATAAGCCCTCGCTTGACGAAAGTCTATTTACCTCCCATTCGTCCAACTCGTCGCATAAACGTTTGCTGTGCTCTGCGCTCAGTTCGAGGGAGACGTCATCTTTGAAAACAACAAATTTCTGGAGGTGAGTAAGCGCTGCAGAATGCACGAAGCTTCCATTTCCTGGTCCGTAGCACAGAGTACTTTATAAAGCGAACGCCGTCTCCACTGTCTTCATTGCGGCCGATAGACACAAACCGTGGTGTCCACGTTTCGTCGTGCCATACTTTAAGGGAGGTATACTTGTCGTCAATAGGGCAACGTTCGAAATCCCGATGCGTGCGGTCTTCACGTTTGTCCAATCTCGTCAGTCATTGGCGTGACTTGTCACTAGAGGGCGCACAGGTAGGTATCTGTCCAGGCTACTGTAGTGGGTAGCGCTATATAACCAATACCGCACATTGCGTATGTGTGTTTGTACCACCGATAGTATCCCGACGGGCTTGGAACGGGCGGTGGCCTGTATGTGGACGACGGTTTTGCGCAATTCAAGGGCGCCGCATCCTTCATCAACAACGAAAAAACGGACAGGGCTGGGGGGACAGGTGCCGGCATGTACTCCAGCTCACAAGTCGACGAACCGATGGTTTTTTCGGGTCCCGTGTTATTCAAAGGCAATCAAGGACTGGTGAGTGAGGATAGCTTTATAAAAATCAGACACATGAGTGGAGTGTATGCAGACGCTTCGTTCATGCTCCGCGCTGTTCTGCTGTGGGCATACTCCCGCAAGAAAAATAGTCACAAGCGATGCAAAAAGCCACATTGCGAAACATCAGTGAGACCACCATAACTATAAGGTCCTACCAACACTTGTGGGGTAGATGGGGGCATCTGATCTGGCGTTGTAGGTGTACCATTAGTTTTGCTGGGTCGAAGCATTATGGGTACAGTTGAATGGCTTCAATATGTACAGCAGTGGTTTTCGCAGCATAGCTGCATTTAACATCCTCCTCCTCCAACTTGTCGAGCACCTAGTACGTAGGAGTATTGTTGCGATGCTGTGTTATGTTTTTGTGTGCGTGGCCCCTGCCTGCAAGCCTTGCGCTGCGTTTCGGGAGACGCCGTCCAGGCATCCACATGCTTTTACGGGGACGCGTGTGTGCAGAGAGCTAGAGACACCAATCCTGTACCACTTTACTGTATTTCATTGGGTTGGACGACGCCCTGAAGCTTTGCTGCGGCATTCAACATATTGCAGAATAAACCATCGGCATTGGGCCCGACCGTCGTTTCGTTTATCGCTTCAACAGCGAGGAGCGTATGCGCTGTTCGGGTCTCAGAAGGTGATTTTCGAGTCCCACGTGACGTTCGAGGACAATGGCATGGAGGTGAGTCTCCATACCATACCGTATGGCAGGAGCCGTTCGCATACAGTGGTATGCACTACCTGTAGTAGCTCTAGCTAGCGCCTTCGGCCCAATGGCAGAGGTACCAATTTCTCTGAAATTGACCGGAACTTTCACTTGTATGTTTCCTCGCTTACTCGTATCGATTCGTGCGATCGCTCAAAACGTATAGAGCGGGCTCAAACCCGTTGAGGAAGGGTCGAGTAATAATGGCAACGCCAAAACGCTGAGCAATAACGTTAACGCCGAAACGCTGTATAACACCTGCTGGTACTGACCCTGGTCTGCGGTATAGGTGTGATAAACGCACTAGGGCTCATAGATTTCCCTGGAAGCCAACCATGTCACGATATTTCTCCCCTGGACTCAGTCTCGTCCATATTGTGTACTTGGTACGGAGTTGTCACGCATCAAGGATCAGACAAGTAAAAGCGAAATGTGAACATTATGTCAGGGCGTTTTGTCTAACACAATTTTGGGGTGTTATGTCTGACACTGCGTAGACTGTAACATAATGTGATCATGTTAATAAATCTGCGGATATCGATCAGGGCATGTTTCGTAGAGTAATAGCGTACGTGTATGGTCAAATCGTCAACATTGTGGTACATTGTTTGTACAAGGACGGACCACGGCATAACGAATTGTTCCTGTACCAGAGCTGGACGAGATCATGCAGAAATACCACGCTCAGGCGTGTGCACGTTCGTGAGTCTCCACTGCGTTACTGCGTGATCGTGATTTCTTTTCCAGCGCTAGCTAGCACTGTGCTAAGACGTGACCACGCCCTTGCGTTGGGCCCCATATTGTAGATTAGTGTAATCCGAGTGTGACGTTATCCAAGGTGCGCAGTATTGGAAATAAACTACTAAGGATCGAGTAAGTTCTGCTGTATCAAGATTTTTAACATTAGGGCTGGATCCATTACGCAGATAGCCGAAGACGGCACCCGCGAGCGTGCGCGGTACGGCTAGCCCTTACACCTCGAAGTTGGTAGGAATCGAGGACGCGGGGTGCCTAAATCGAGCAGGACAATAATTTGATGGGGTCGCAACCAGTCTTCCTACACCACCGGGAGCCTCTCACGGCCGCGAGCATGGATCAAGAAAATGCCCTGAAGAATGCCACCTCCATTTACAGGTCTTGGCCGACGCTTAGCATGTTGGCGGCGGGTTGACTTTATTTCGAGATAGATCGTCGACCGCGACTTTAAGATATTGCACCCTGTTTGTGCTTTCGGTTATGTGGTTTACTATAATAGTGGAAGTTGCACCGCATTTTCGTCGAGTTCTTGGCCCCATCGTGAAGTAAGTACTATGAATAGCAATTGTCGCCGACACGGACTGTCGTTTGCCAGCAAAAGCATTACGGTAGGGGCAGGCGATGATCACAAAGCTATATATGCGCATGCCGGTATCCTTGTTGCTCGTGGTACCTTTGATCGCTCTTTCACAACGAGTGCTGTTTTACACTCCATGCTGCAACATGTAAAACTCTTCAAAAAAATGGCCCAGATTCAGGCTATAGTATACTGCAGTAGTATGATTAGAAAAGCATCGTATCACTCCAGAACGCGTTCCTCGTGAGGCAAAAGTGGGGTCGAAATTGTCGACATCGGAAATTGTTCAGACAGTCGATGGAAATTGTGCGTGTTGGCTGGAGATTGCGAACAAAGGCCTATATTACCGCGTCGATATATAATCAACATTACCTCAACAATATCAACTTTTTTTAAACAGAATACAAGTTGCAGTAAGCTCCCCGGCATGAGCAGTCAACGCTCACCTGACTGGCTTCCTGGATTTCTTATGTAAACCAGATCGCTTCCCAGAATCCTCCCATTGCTCCGCTCATCAGATAGCGGAGCAACTCCTGTGCAAAGTTCCAGATGACACAGTAATTACCAGATTCACGAGACTCGCAGTCACGATTACGGTGCACGCATGCGCGCTCGTAGCAATGAGCTGCGCACTTAGTTTTCTCTTCGTTCCTATAGCATCTCACGTTTAGTCTTTGCGCTGTTGAACAGGCATCTTATCAAACGGTTTACTGAACGAAACGCATTTCCCATACCCACAGAGTAATCCGCACCGACTCTCCACCCGACAACTCGTCGCTTCATGCCTCGACTCGTCCTGCCTTTGCATGCTCCCACGTCCATCCGCCGCAGCATAATGGTATACTCCGTGCTTCATCGCATGCTCGGAAGGTTCAACATGCGGGTTGTGGTGGTAGGTGTGGCCCCCCACTCGTCCCAAACATCTCTTCCACGCGTCAATACCGGTAATTCACCCCCACGCGATCACTCCGTCACATGTCCCACCGCTCCTCTCGTTAAAGCCGGAAGGACCCTAGATCCCAAGAGCTTCTGTACGGTATGCGGATCCATGCTCCAGGGATGCTTACTACGTTCATGTCTAAGTCATCGGATACCGTCGTGGTATTTCCAATGCCGATACTTTGCTTGCCACCGCTGCCACGCCGTTCCAGAATTTTCAATTCCGCGATCAACACAATCTCACGATCAACACCGCCGTTGTCGTGTAACTCTCTCCTTCTCTTCATATACATGTCATTACCACTATCTTCTGGATGAATCACTGTGAGAGAGTCGCGGCAGCTCACACTGGATTTTGAAGGACCGTTGGGAGGAGCTATGTTCGTGGGGTCGAACAACGAAGTGGAGTTCCAGGCAGGCGTTACTGCTACGGGAAATTCTGCGAAGAACGGCGGTGCCTTCTATTTTGATAAGTAAGTACGGGATAGGACAAACCCAATGAGGCTTTCGATGGAAGAATATATGAGCGTGGCGGTTGCTTCTATAGCTCACCCAGGGCGTGTGGGGTGAGTGATGCATACTATGGGCTGAGTGAGCGTCGAGAATTCCCATCACTATTTCATCGATGCTCCACCCTATGGGACAGCCTTTTTCCTGTCCCCATCGATTCCTTATTGCTTCCGTCGTTTTGTTTTCGTTTGTATCTCGTCCTTGCCAACCAATCAATGAACGAGCAGTTTCCCAAACATCACATTGGCGGGCCCTGTAACCATCACTGATAACACCGCACAATTTGGTGGCGCCATTTGGAACGAAGCGACGTGGCTCACGCTTCCTGCGGGCGCTGATATATCAAGCAACACCGCAATATTTGGGGTGAGTTTTTGACTGCGTGTCAGAATGCTCTCTGCCGGCCCTATCTTGACCCTCTTGGGACTTCAGAGGGAAAGAGTGATAACCGTATTTGGTGATCACAGCAGCCATTGTTACAACTGCATCATTGGGGGATGGCACCGGATGACGTCTGAGTTATGACGCAAATAGTCGTAAGGTACGGGAGCAACATGGCCCTACCCCTACTACAGTACTGCTGGGGTATCGCGCTGCTATGTACACGGTTGATAGCACCGAAGTTGGTCATTTTTCTGTCGCTGTCTCGGAGTCCGAACGAGGTTAGTCAAGGAAAAAGTGAAGAGACAATTATCAAGGCAGCTTCCTTGCGCGTACGTACTGCTAAAATTCTTGCTCTAACCCAACCAGGGCTTGACGATAGCATTACTGATAGTGTTCCAGCAAAACCGAGGGAGAAGCGACTTCGTGGTTGCTGCTGGTGCTGCCTTGTATATGCAATTGCGAAGAGGCGGGAAAAAAAACTACCTGTGGTCCCGTATGCCACAGTTTCACCACAACAGATGGCTTGCTTTCGGCGAGTTGCTGAGCAATACTTGGGTGTCTACCTTCGTTTTTCGCGACGACCTATTTCACGAACCTGGCGCATAGGTATTCAAAACCAAGCTGGCAATTAAACGTGCCATGGAAATCAAGACCGCAACATACATTTTAATCTTAATCCGCGGACCATAGCGACGGCCGGTACGTGGAACCCGCCAACACGGACCAACCGTGCAAGTGTAAGGGTGTGCAGTTCCCCTCGAAACGTTACACAAACAAATCAAACATGCTATGCGAGGTGAGTCCAAACCAATTCCGACTTATGGGTTCCGACACACACGATTGCCGTAACAGTGCCCCGGGATCGAGTTCTTTTCGGGTGAGGTCGAGCTGACGGACGGTGCAACCTACAACATCACCAGCCGAGAGCTGTGCTACCTGGGCTCGCAAATAGCTGCTCCTGTTGACTTGGCGGAAGAATTTGACTGTGAGAGCTATGAGGAAACAGCCCCCACGACAGACGGATATGCTTACTTGGTCATCGACACCAGAGAGACCAGAACATGGAACCTCGGAACTTCCATTACCAGCGGTTTATTGTGCCCTGCAAACCTGGTGAGTTACTGCCTCCTTATGGCATGTGTTGAGCTTGGGTGGAATATTGTGCATTTCCTATTCGTATTTGTACAGTTTACCTGTCAAGGTTCTGTTGTATATACGCCGCTCTCTGTACCGTCGCGATGCTGGTTTTAATAAAATGCCCTCCATTGAAATACCTCCGACCTCGTGGGCTGTAACGGTATACACCGATTTTCTGAGAGCAGTATAGACGTGTTGTCTGCCGTTTTTCATGGCCGACCCATGAAGCTCCGAATGGCACACTCCCGGCCAGGCCTTAACTTTCAGCTGTTCGCTCCACCGCCTCGCGTTCCGCTCACAATATAAAGCCCCACGAACGGACAAGAAGATAACGTACGCGTAGTGAAGGGGTAAGGTGGGAAGGGACTGGAGAGCAACCCAGGTGCAATCAAGACTTCGTGGGATGCAAATATGGGAACAGGTGAC
The DNA here is from genome assembly GCA_037834295.1 of Postelsia palmaeformis. Lineage (NCBI taxonomy): Eukaryota > Phaeophyceae > Laminariales > Laminariaceae > Postelsia > Postelsia palmaeformis. Next base: position 12,837 of record JBBMHQ010057754.1, read on the forward strand.
TACGTTCGCCTCTTTCCTCAGGGGGTATGCTTGCATCGCGTTTGTCTATTTTCTGCAGATCTCACTCGGGCTGTCTTGAGTCTTGAAATCGAGCAATAGGTATCAGGCACAGCAGCAACAACACGGCTCTTGCCATGAAAGCGCTGTGTCTTTTCGTCAAGGTTGTGAGAGGGCAATCGACCGCATCGTGGAGAGTTTTGGTGTTCTGGTGCAGCTGACACACTGCCGTTCAGATAATCTCCTCACTTTAGTAATATCGTGCTTTGTCTTTGTATGATTGCGCGCCGTAAGAATCGTCCCCGCTTTACCTGTACCCTTCTATACCCCTGCGTACGACACACTTGGCTCGGTGACGACTTGCAGCGGCCACCAGGGGGGGAGGGGGGGTACCCATATTGTGCATGGCATGAAGTGTGGGGGAGGATCATCGAGGGTACTAGCGCACGGGTCCTGCCGCGTCTGCTGTTCCCTATGTGCTCGAATGTGTCCAGTCATTCTGGCATTGCGCAAGGCGGATTTTCCCATTCCGATTAAATATAATACCGGGGCATGACAATGTGTCTTTCTGATCTAACATGCCCCGGTGTTACGTTTTTTAGATTATCGTCGTGACTGGTGGAGAAGAGCTGACGATTATTTCCACGGCGGCGTCGGCTACGATGGAGAACGTTCGAATTGAAGTGCTGGCGTACACCAAGCTTATCCTCGAGGTTCCCGGCTTTACTGTAACTAGCACCAATGAGCTGGTGAGAGCTACTGTACCTCAATGGTATGTCTACCCTGCTTGAGTGGTAGCCATATTTCGGGTAGAAACAGATTCACTGTAGAACTTTTCTGCAGTGAGTGAAGCACTCTTGGCGCTAAAATTGATGCCGTGGTAAATCATATGGAAACTCCATTAAGAGCAACGCTTTACATGGTCAAGCTTCCCCAGAGTTGCACATAGCTTGTCCTTGTTATGTAGTAGATGCATTCTCAGCCCCCTGCGCTCGAAATGATTATGGTGCCCCGAGCGGGCCCGTGTTTTGGCAAAACGAAGGTTGCACCTCGTCGTGATTCGTCAACCGTGCTGAATATTCCGTTAGCAGAATCGTCTACGCTCTTGAGCCGCTGACCTCGGACATTCCCCCTCTTTAGAGATGGGCGTTTTGACAACGTTCTACGACCCAGACTTCGCGAACTATTGCCCCATTCGGTGGTGAACGAGACGAATCGCTACAGTAGGTGCTACAGTAGAAGCTACAGTAGATGCTGCAGTAGATGTCACGCCAAGTTGTGTAACTTGTTATATTCGTTTTATCACTTCCGCCTCATTGTTGGCCCTCCTCTCCTCATTTGCGTTCGACCCGAAACAGGCTGCCCTCGTCACGATGATTACAGTTGATTGCGTGTAGTGCTGCTAGTCGTTGTTTTGCACACAGCATTAGGAGAGAACCATCAACTGTCAAACAGGCGTGATCCAAGTCGCTCATGGTCGACCTCTCGCTAGATTAGTCGAGTGACTCATAATTGATATCGACAATAGTTCCTAGTCAGGAGTCACTCAATACAGTAGCGACGTCGCGCCTAGCTAGCTCATCCTTCGAGCGTACTTTGTGACGTTCATAGACACAATTTTCGCGTAACGGCTGCTTGTTGTGTGGTCAACGTACACTTGTCGCAGCAACGAGGTGGGTCTGTTTTCGTTGATATGGACTGCAGCATGGATGTGATGGACACGATCACCTTCAGGGGAAACACACTAGTGCATCGCGCTTCGGGATCGGGGGTGAGAAGTGGATACACCCACGCACTTTGGCGCAAGATCACCCAACTTTGATTCCGCTCGATATTTGTACATCACCCCTTGGTGCTTGTAGCAGACTGTTCGTCAACGGGCCCCAAGCCTGCCTCACTTTCACTTTCATGCGAAACGAAAAATACTCTGCACGGAAAGAATGGCTGAGTGTTTCCCCACTTTGTTGTGACGGGTTCGAGCTACCGGGGAGTAACTGCTTGCCTGTGGCCTTCCTTCCTTCCTCCCTCCCTTCAGCATTCCGTGAACTAACAGACGTGATGAACTCGAAGTGTTCAATGTGACTGCCTCCACCTCACCCCCCCCCCCGCCGACATGCGGACGGTGAAGGTTGAGAAAATTATATAGTAAGCGCCCTTCACGTTTTTTTTATTGTGAAAAAATAGTGCAAGGCACATGCTGTAGCGTGCGCCCAACATTCCTCCGTTAACAGTACACCTATATAGTATATATAAATATACATATTTATGTATATACCCGTTTTTTTGTGATTGGCGCTGTGACTGTCATGCCACAAGAATTGAAGTGATGCGAAAAGTGTTTGCTGGATGTAAACCAGCGAATGAGCGGGAATAATATTTAGATATAACGCCCCTCGTGCGCTTGCTCGGTCGGGTGGATTGACAGCCTGACCGTTGGGGGGCTGCTATCTACTCCGAGGGCGACGTGAAGTTCTACGAAGAGGCCAGCTTCCTGGGCAATGGCCAGTTCAAAGTGATCGAAAGTAACTTCGAATTAAATGTTGAACCCGGCGGCGCCATCCTCAACGTCGGCACAATGGAGGTGCGGGATTATATAGTAATGTCATATACATATATCTCGCCTTTACAGTCTACGGGTACGGCGCTTTGTGGGTTGAGATGGAGTTCGACTTTCGGCGAGTACGAGGGTCGTATTTCCGCCCATGTAGGAAACAAACTATGTAGAAAACAAAATGCGCTATGAATAGACGTTGTGTCGCCTGTTTGGAGACAATCAGCCTTATCGAGCTGTCGATTGCTAGTCACTCCCTCAAACGCCACATTCTCCACTCTGTGAATAAGGTTCTGATCGCACTAAGGTTTCATAAGACAGGCAGTAACTGGTGACATACCCTAATCTTGCACTTACTTCAATGGAATTGTCGTTTTGATTGGTGCGCACATATCCCCCCCCCACCCCGGAACAACGGGGCTGTGGTAATTGTATCGACCGAACTGATACCCTCAAGTGGTATTCCGTCTGTGTTCGCTCTGTCGCGAGATTACTGCAAACTCCCAATGGTGTTGCGCACGTTTTAGTTCGTGATATACCATCCAATATCTCACCGTCAGTGCTTGAAAGTATTTCACTATCAGGGAGCTTCTTATTGAGGGTACAATCATGGTCCCGAAGCCCTGTACGTACGAGAATGTACGAGTTGTTGTTAAGCGGGGAAATATAAGTCTGTCTTGTCTTGAATCGTTTCATCTTCGCCTTGCCCGCCTCCTTATTTTCGCGGTGCTCCAATTCACGTGCTGTTATTCTGGGCTTGTGGCATGCGGAAAGTTCATGAAGAAAGCCACGTTCAAAGACAACTTTAATCCCGACGGCGGCGAGGGTGGGGCCATCGCGAATTCCGGGGATCTCACATTCAACGTCAGGAGTGTATTCCGAAAGTAAGCACCCCGTGCTCACGCTGCCCCAACGCATCCTCAATAATACGTGATTATGCACAATGCACAACCCTCGCTTTTTTAGCCGAGCACGTCACTGCACTGTCTCGGGTGTATCGGGTGTATCGCTTCCCAAAGAGGAATTAACACCCTCAGTGAGTGTACATATCCCATGTATATGATGTATACAACGCGACAAACAAACGAGTGTATTATCTACGGCAGTATGTACAGAATAAGTCGCCCTCGGCGTTTGACCTCGAATCCGTTGGAAGGAAGGGCGGCGTCCGTTAAGCTCAATCATAGTTAGGAGCATGATTATACCGTACCGTGCAAACCGGTTGATAAAGAACGTCCCTCGGCCTTCATTGTCTTGTGTTCCAGCTGGCGGGGGGTAGTATCTGCTCACACTGTGATACTCGGTGATGGCTACACATTCCGCAGTTGCTTGGTCACACAGCAGTCCCGAAACGAGATGAAACCCTGTTGTTCGATACCTACCCGCCCAAGGCGTTCGGCTGAAGTGTTGGTGTTGTCGATGTGGGTAGCGTTTAGACTTGTTTATATTTCAAAAACACTAAGCCAGGCAATCCTGAGTTCATCACAGGTAGTGATCAGGAATACAAATCTGTGTTTCTAATATCAAGCAACGCGAAGGTATGAGTAATGGGGAAAGAAGGAAAGTGGGATTTCCGCTCAACAGTAGCGAATCGTTCATCTGAACAATATCAACAGACACGGAATTCAAAATTCTACTGGAAACACCGGCATACGTGCATGCATTTTCTCCCCTGCTACCACCTGGTGGTAACGCCTCCGCCGCGATAATTATTCTTCAATCCCATCTTCGGCGTGGTCGCGGTTTGGGTCGTATTTTGCCGCCTGGGTTGTAGGAAATTTCGTGCCCGAAGGATTGAATCTCGGGGCGAAGATAGGGACACCCCCTCAAGATTTTTTTCGAACAAACTGCAGAAGTGAGAGCGCCAAACGCTCGGTTTTGCAATACATTGACCGTCGTCTGAATTCCATCGAATTGCTTCTATTTTAATAGCTCGTTGCTCGTGGGCGCCATCTGTATCGATCGACGAACACGATACTAGAGTCAACCTTCTGCCCTCCAGACGCGTAGAAGTGCTATGAGCCGATGAAGGCGACTCGCGTGGTTTCCACGTTTGCTGTGGCGCCCAAACCCATTATGTAGGAGCACAGAGAAAGGGAAATGCGATAGGATATACAGCACAAGACGGTTGCTCTCCCCTTCGAACAATGTTAATTGTAGACTTTTCTTCCTCCCAGTTGATTACCTGGCCTGTCACGCGCTTTCTTCTTACCTGCACGCATATCGAAAAGCAACTCTGTCAGCGTCAGCTCCACGGACGATGGGGTACCACTTGGCGGACGTGGGGGTGCGCTGTACAACTTCGGATCAGATGCCACAGTGGTGTTCAAGGGCATGGCAACCTTCAAGGACAACCTTGGCGTGATTGTGAGGATGCACAAACACGAGACTGAATGTCACACGTGGCACCAACAAAGAGTTTTTGTCCGGTCGCAAGTAGGCCGATGCTCCGTTTGGCACGATATTCGTGCTTGACGTGCCTCAGCATGTTGAAGGCGTTTCGGCATATATTGTTCTCCCGTGTCAGCCGTGTCAGCCATAGCCGCGGCCACCGATGCAGTCAACATCTCCCAAAAGGGAAGTTGAACGCCTGTCGTGCCGAACTAAGTGGGCAACATTGTCAAGACCTCGCTGCAGTACATGTAGTCAGCTCACCATCTGATGTGTACTTGTTGTTTCCACTACGTACGTATACATTCCGCATCCCAGGGTGGTTGCGCTTTGGCTACAAAAGGCGACCTTGCTGGGGGCAACAACAGGATCACATTCGAGAACAAAGCAAAGTTCAAGGATAACGTATGTGACGTGAGTTTTTTGTTGTTATTAATAGTTCAATACCGGTTTGGCATGGTTGTGCAACAATGTTTGCTTTCCAGCTGTATGTGAGGGTGTCAAATGAGTCACCTCTTCGGTTGAGGTGGAAATGGCCCAATCGAGGGACCAGGCCAACATAAAGCAGTGGTGCTCATAGCTAGTGGGTTGGTTGGGCACCACCAATAGACAGCACACGTGCTCCACAGCGGGTGGCGAGTAGAGAACAATCAGAATAAGGCCACCAATCCAACTCTACAGTAGACGATATCAGACGAAGCAAGCAACATGCACAATATGGCAACACTACCGACGGGCATGATACTATGCTTGCTGCGGCCTTCGCCGTCCACGACTCACAACAGTGGTACAGTATTCGTCGAAGTGGCCCTTTATTTCATGTGTACCGCGTATACTGTAGTATTGCAATCACTCTTGATGTGCGCCCTCTCAAGCATATAATGTTGGGACTGCCCAACAACGCAGGGGTACTTTCACGCCGTATACGATGACGAAAGCGAAGACGGCGGGCCAGAAACGAGCAAGGGGGGCGGGGCTCTGTTGGTTTACGAGGCGTCCACTGTGGTGTTCGGGGACACGGCGGTTTTCAAGTGAGTCTATAGAAGTTTCGTGTAGGCCTGTGAACATTGTCCAAAACGATAACGGCCGGGGTGTAACCCCCACGTCGGGGATGTGTCAGGACATATCAGCCACTTTGATGAACGAGGTGGTTTGCTGCACCGGCTCGATCAGCTTTTGTTTTTTAGTTTTATGTATCGTCCGGCGGAATGGTAGGTATAAAGTTGTTTGTTGGGAAAAAAGCAGTGCCGTTGTACTTGGCGAACTCTCGCCTTGGAGAACTATTAATAGTCTAAAATGATGCTGGTGCCAGATGAAACGTACTCCGGGACATGCAGCATCCTGTGATGGTGCCGCTGCCATCCAAGTTTCTAGCACCCAGCAGGAGCGGAAGCGTGTCTTATCTCTCTCAGTGACTGGCTCTAACTTTAACGCCCATGAATCGGATGCGTAAAGGGATTGATGCCATGCCCCTATACTTCTATACTTTATTGATTTATGCTCGACCTGAGAGATGGCAAGATGCCCAATTGCGCCGACCAAGACAGTTTGAAAAACAAGCAGTGGCGCCAAAGCAACAAGCATCTCTCATCTGCCTCATGGGTTCTTAAAAACCTTCACTTGCTATAAAACGTCTAGGGTTCTGAACGTGATAACCATGCCTGATGGACCATAAGCCGCTGTAGGCGACGAGTCACCACGTTTTCGAAAATTGGGGAAGTACGTAACATATTTTGCTGGAGAATCGAGAACGCTTAACGCTCTCGAGAACGTCCATCCAACTGCGACCTCCAGCACTGCCCTGTGAGGAGTCATGTGTGTGCTCGATACTGAAGTTCTCACCTTTGTCGTGCAAAACGTTTCCGCACCATCCTGCTACACCAGGCGCGTGCTACAATAGGATTACTATTAGCACTTTTTCGCTAAAATAGTTTCCGAATGGCGGAGTCCCTTACCAAACTCGTCGGAATAACAAAATTGCTGGAAAGTATGGCCATATGGATACCCAGGCCGTGGTATTGTTCATCAACCAGGGCACCTCCATAGAGTATATATTTCTCTAAATCAGTGTTGGGGTGGCTTAATGTTAGTATGGAGCTCCACAGTTGAGGATCCTCTTCAACAATTGGTGCACCTCCCCTTTAGCGTGTGTCACCACTACTGTGGAGACCATTTCCCTTACCAACCATTTGGCTGACTAACGAGCCACGCCGCAATAATGCCAGTGTAGGAGACAGGGTTTATTCCGATCATTTTGCTTGCCTGGTGTCTGTTGAACGGTATCGGCGGGCCGGCAACCTCGCTTCCGACTCCTTGCTTGACTCCTGCAACGCCGTACAATATGTTCTGAAAACAGCGTCGTTTTTAGTTCAGTACTTCCTCTTAACGTGTTGCCAACGAAATTGTGTCGCTTGACCGCAGGCGAAACGAGGCTGCGAACGGAGGGGCCATCTCTAACTCCGCCACCATCTCCTTCGTCTCGGATGCCAAGCTTTTCATGGAAGACAACACCTCAGTAGACAAAGTGGGTCCAACATGTCATGCAGTATTTACATAACGAGTTGGTCTGGAACGGAAAACTCATTTAGCTCCACGTTGGAGAGCCCTTCCAAACAAAAACCATAATACCGGTGCTAACACGATAGCAATTTGGGCTTATTACGGTGGTGTCGCGTTAAAATTAACGTTGCACTGAGACAAATAGGAAAAAGACAGATCGCCGGACGGTGTCAGGACCCAACCAAAGTGTCTCCGTCAACAAATCGCGTGGGCAGAGCTAATCGGGATATGTTCCCCCGCAGTATCGTCTAATATTATTACGGAGGGCCATAGTTAATAGGACCTACGGTACACACAAAAACCTATATATTTACCTATTTTAACGAACAATATTTGTTCCTATTAACTATGGTTCCCCGTAATAGTAGAAACTATTTTAACCACCTGAGGAGTCAACGTCACAGGAGTCTGTCAGCGAGCCCCGCTCGTGGTTCGGTGTTGTTCTCCTACCCCTCGGTTCTGAAATCGATCACGCTTGCTCATAACATGTTGAACTATCCGACGAATATATTGTAGACTATCTCTCCATATCCACCCTAAGCATGTTACGGTCACTACCTGACACTTGGGAAATTCTCTATCACGTATTTTGTTTCCTGTCTCATAGACTAAATGGCTCAGGCTAAAAGGTATCTCCCAATAGTCACACGCTGGACGCACGGACGGGCTCGATTGCCCCCCTGCCTTAAATGCGAAATCCCTCCAACCGAAGTTTGTCGACTCGTACGCAGTACACGTCGGATGTTTGTGCGGAGTTGTTGGCGCACCAAACGTCACCCATACAAAAATAAGAAAGGGTAAGCGGGGCGATCCAGTATCAGTTTTTGCCCCACTCGCGACAAATATTCAATGTCAGCAGAAGGGGTTCTTCGCGCCTCAAAGCCTCTCCATCGCCTCCTCGTGTCCACCCCCCTATCGCTGTTTGATGACGTGAAGTGTCCAGACATCGAGAACAGCGATGACGGAGTGGTCCAGATCGGTTCGGAAAGCTTCAGCGGCTTCAATGCGGATGTTTGCAACCGCTCTTGATGATACAATACATGCTACGGTACACCGAGGGCTCAAACTCTGTGCGGGATGACTCCATCGCTCGGAGATAGTGTGCAGTGTTCTGGAGGATTAGGCGTGGATGCTACAAACCATAAGAGGTCGTTGCTGCCGCTTCACTTTCGGCGCTGGCTCTAAATATATTACATGTGTTCTCAACTGGCCAGTCAAGCAAAGCGTAGCATCTGCAGTTGGCAATATTCCGCGAAATTGCTTTCACAACGCGTGCGGCCAATGCACAATGCCCCAGCCGGGTTTTAGTTTGAGACGTCTTGGAGGGCTGCACAGAAGGATATTGTTTGTTTTCTGGATTTGACCAGCCATGTTTTTGTAATACCATACGAAGTACCAGGGTATATGTTATAGCAGGTACATACGTACTGCTACTCGTAAGTCTGTAGACCAACCACGCATATAATTTCCTGGGGATATTGAGCAGCTGAGCCCACAAAGCGCGGGGCTTGGGGATTTTGCGCACGGAAATAGCAGAGCAAGAGGAGCCCGTACCCTCCGTCCCTCCCTGTTGAGTGTAGCACCGTGGTTAGTGGCGGCTTCAGTGTATATACGAAGTATGCTATTTTTGTGGGTGCTCCGTTCAGTCAGCAGGAGGAGACGGTTGGATCTACATGACGTTCAACGGTCATAAACAGATAATCAATAGTTGCGCATGACGGACGGATTGTTCCAGGATAGAGTATTGGGACCTACGAGCATCTAGTACCGTGTGTCGCACGATGCAGATTAGGGAAACGGTAGGTATCACCTACCATACCACCCGCATACGGAAATCAATGCGCAACCGCACTATTAATACTGCTATTGTATGGCCTCTGCGTCTTATCATATAGGAATGTGATTGAAATAGTATTCGATCTAGATGTGAACCCAAAGTATAGGAAGTACAAGTGTGTATTGCAATAGTGAGACGTTTTAAGATTTTTTAAAAGCAAAGCACGATCAAAGATCGGAGGACGCAATACGGCATCATAGCACCCATGAGCAGCATTTGTTTTACGCTTTCATGCCCCGAGATATTGGATTGCTGACTTGATAAAGGCAAGACTTTATTTCCAGCACTACATACGCCGGGGAACGAATAAGGACACGGTACTTCATTTGAACGAGGGTTGAAGTTCAGATCTGAAGACGGTACTGAGAACGCTCTATTTATTCTTGAAGCAAAAGTTCGTTCATTCTATATATCGTTCGAATTGCATTTTCATTATCGTTTCCTGAGTCGTGGGAGAGAGAGGTTCCTCTCCTCGGCCAGATACCTCTGTCGCAGCTTCCTGCAATACCCTGGGTATTTCGACCACCCTAATTTACCTATCTTTCCCTACTATGATACCGACCGGGTTTCTAACTAGTACGGCCTGAAGTTGTCTCGGATGACCAAGCTTTCGAATGGTACGGTACAATTCGACTCCTCCTACCTAACTCAAGTAAAACCATATCGAAAGAAGAAAAGTATCTCCCTCCGTACCTCCAGCTACTCGTGCCCCCCCCCCCCCCCCGCCTTCAAAATAAAATAAAATAAAATAAATAAGGGGATAGGGTTAGGGATAGGGGAATAGGGGGATAGGGGGATAGGGGGATAGGGGATAGGGGGCGGGTGGGCGGCAGAAAAGAAGGCACAAATTCCTAGCTTGAATCGGCTTGAATCGGCAAACCAGCAACTAACTCACGTTTGCCTGGGCTGTCACAGAACCTCGTGCTTGCTCGTACCCGGCGTGGGGATGCTGACCTACGCTCGATACCTTGCTTGAAGGGACTGCGTGCGAGGCCTCCCCTTCCTCACCAATTTTTTTCCATCCCAGTTCCCAATACAAACATGCCACATTCTCTCCACCAATAAACCCTGTTCTGTCCGCTACTTCGTTTGCGGAGGACATTACTTTATCTACGGACAAAACTACCCATTTGTATATGCGTGTTCATTGTGTTGGGCTTGTTTATATTGTTTTCGAAGTTGTGAATTTGAGCTTGCATAGTTCGGGTGGATTTGGCATTTTCACAGGAGGAAGGCTGCTTTGGGATCATAAATCGTTTACAATTTTTTGTAAATCGTGTCTCGGAATTTGGAGCCATGATATCTTGGAACTATACGTAGAGCTTTTGGAAGTAGGAATTGGGGGGGGTGATTGGTGGCGATAAAACCATTGATTTGCTTATACACTCGAGTTGAGGGGTATAGCTTGTTTGGATTGATATTTTCAGATGGGTGACTAGAAATATGTTGGCAGTACAATAAACGGGGATAGCATTGCGCCTGATCTATATTTAAGGAACAGTACTACAAGCAGGGGGGCTGTTGGATTCACTAGTAGAATGGCTCGATAGACGTGACCTCCGTCGATCCATATACGTAGACTGAGGGCGTGACTACACACCCCCTATTCCACTCGTATGGATCAAACAAAATGAACTTTTTCGCCGTAGTTCGTTCGTTCCAAGGGTTAAGGGTTAGAGTGACTCAGTGGTGGGCTATGGGTCCGTTCCAAGGGTTAAAGTGACTCAGTGGTGTGCTATGGGTCCGTTCCAAGGGTTAGAGTGACTCAGTGGTGGGCTATGGGTCCATGCCGGATTCTGGGTCTATTGGCCGTACTCGCCAGTCGAATTCATGTGGACGGTAACCTTCTGAACATGCCACCTGCCACACAACAACAGGTTGGTCCGCTTTTGTTGCCCACCTCCATCTACGATGGTGTCCATCTACGCGAAACGGTACTATACTTGTTTCAGTTCGGCTGGGCCGTTCGTTCCTCCGAAGCAAGAAATGTCGAGTCAAGACTCATTATTCCTCTTTCTAGAAAACCTTTAAGCTGGGGCTGCATGAACTCCGCCAGGTAGTCGATTTTCACAATTAGTCAGCCTTAAATATTCTGCTTTTTAAGCTGATGATCGATTAGAGGCACTCTACGATAGAGGCTCACCCCAGAACTTTTGAGGCTCCTTACTTGAGGAGCTCCATACTAAAAGTAAGTCACTCAAGGACTGATTTAGCAAAACTCAAATTGCATCCCGATGAATAATCACATGGTCAAAGCATAAAAAACCAAAAGGTCATTTTCCGAAGCAAGATTGGCATCCCGGCGATCTCGAGTTAAGAAACTCCGTCATTTCATTCGGAAGGTATTGTAGCTGAAATGTAAGTGCTACCTCTATCGCACAACGCGTCGTTCGTTACATTGCTCTCAGAGGGGGGCGTTGAGCCATGCCCTCAGGAGAGTTTAGTGTTAACCGACCGGGAATATAAGAGAGACTGGGAGGGTCCCGGACGTTCGGTATTGGATGCCGCGCTCAAGCACGGCTACTTCTCCTTCTCGCACTCGATCATTGATACCAGCTTCACTTCACCCACTGCTCCGCTTGGCCAAGCAAACCCACACAGGAGTTATCCCAAGCCCCTGAGGAAGTTCTGGTGAACGTGGAGACGGCCATAAGGAGTTATGGTAGTTCACAACTATGGTAGAGGCAAAACGCCAAAACATAAATGTCGTGGAGTCCCGAAGTGGCACCCACTTCCCCGACCCCTCCTCGTCCTGTAGTGCCAGCACAACAAAGAAGCCCAGCACACAAACAAACCCGCAATGTGTTAGCTGCTGCTACATTGTGGCGTACGGTAGCCACATCTCGCAGACTGCTGACACCCTCGTCTACACTACTGCCTTCAAAGCTGGCTGCAGGGATGCTGCCTTGAATACCATATGAGCAAATGGTCATGAACAATCGTTTCCTTGAAATACATCGAATGCAGCGCTGTGTGTACGGGTGCATCCGTACTGTAGCGCAGTGTAAAATGGTTCCTGCTACGTCTTTCGGCTGGACCTAAGATTCTCGACGAGAGGTATGACACATTACCCAGTATGATACGGGAAATGTGCTATGGTCTAGAGGTGGATGACCACACCCGGTTTAGGTATGGCAATTCTTTAGCACCCGTGACACAAGACTCGCATAATTAGTAGCGGGTATTGTGTTTATACTATCGTACTTGAGCGTATGTCAGTCAAGCTGTGGCAGAGAGAGACAGGGTGACTGGTGTATGCGACCGTCTTAACTGCTGACAGTGTTGTGGTTTTAGGCGGACGCCCATGGGAGCTCCCTTGGGCCCTCGCGGACGCTCACCTGGGATCTCGTGGGCTCCCACGACGTGGGCGCCCACCATATCCCGCGAGATAACACACTTGAGGCGATCCTACGGTCGCCCGCGAAATGCCACCTAAGACCTCGAAAAAACTCGCGACGTCCGATGGGAATAGTGGAACAGTTTCCCATGGGAACCCACGTGAAAAGCCATGTGGGAACCTTGGTATATCTCGGTTTACAACATAATACGATATACAGCAATTTAAAAAACGTGTAGTATCGGTACCTGTAGGGCATACTGCCCACGACTCTAGTTGGTGGGTACCCACGCGAACGCCCGTGGGTACTCACGCGGTCAACTCGCGTGGTCCGCGATCTACAATGATGGGCTCCTACTGACCCCCACGCGGACCCCGACGGGCTCCCACGGGCTATCAGGGGCTCCCACGGGCCCCCACGTGGGGTCTCTCGGGTCCCCATATGGGCTCTCATGAGCTCCCATGCGGGCTCCCTCGGGATGTCCCGCGCGCTGTTACGTGGGCTTCCACGAGGTAGAGCCCGCGGAGCCCAAACTAGCTTCGAGCCCGCGTGAAAGCCCGCGAGGGCCCCCGAGGGACCCATGGGGGCCCATGGGAACAGGCGCGAAAGCCCATCGGAGCCTCGGGGAAGCCCACGGGGGAGACGACGTGAGGCCCCACGTGAGACCCCATGAGAGCCCGCGGGAGTCCGCGTGGGAGCACGTGGGCTTCCCGACCGTAACAGGCCGCCCCGTGGAACACCGGGGGAGCCAGCCGGGACCCACCGGATACCGTGGAAGCTCGCGTGAGGCGCATGGGATAAAGTGGGGCCCGCATGGGACCGTGTGCAGACCGACGGGAGGCCGCGAGCGTTCGCTTCGGCGCCCGCTGGTGTCTTGAACGTTGGCGTTATGTATGTTCCGGCAATTATTCATATTTAAATGCGTTACCACAGTACAGACCAAAAAGAAGATTCCCCATGGGAGCCACCTTGGCGGCACGTGTGGTACATCCCATAAGGTGCACCCGACAAGAACCCCGCGGAACTTCACGCTGGAAATCCCGTGCCGGGAACTCCCGCGGTATCCCACGGGAGGCACCACGGGGTTCCGTGGTCTCTCGTGGCATCCCGCTGCCATGAGAACCGCGGCAGGATCGCACGGGCCCCCTCGAGCTCCGACGTGAGGGCCCATGGGATTCCACCGTGGCTCCTATGATGGTAGCCCGGGCAGGAATCTCCCATGGGATTCGATAGGACCCGATAGGATTTCGCCAACAAACACAATAACGTGCACCATTTGATTGCAGCAAAAAAAAAGGTGTTTTACCTTGCAAGATATTTATCCACTCAAGGCATGCCTGAAACAAAATACCTGAGTTACCTTTTCTGAAACAGGCGCGACTGAACTACTGTTTTCGTACCCGTCTCGCCTTCGTATAGTTCACGAAGTACGCGTCTGGCACACCTATTGGCACTTGCAGGCGCAAAACAAAACGCGACTAGTCCGGAACTCCCAAAAGTCAGGGAGAGGGAGTTAGTTGTTCTCACATCAACCCTCGAATCGAAGAGTCCGTGGTCGTACAGACTGTGCGTGCGTACAGAGTCCGGTCCACGGGGGCTCCGCACGGCCTTAAAAACTACCCTCAGATCGTCGTACGAGTACGAGCTTCTGGTACGAACACAATTCAGTACCAGGTATATAGATATTGTGTGCGACGTGTATCTGGTACTAATGTACTCAACTGCGATACGTATAAGATGTATGCTGGCGATACCAGATACATACTGCGTACTGTACACCGGGTAGTTTTCACGATAGTATCAATACGCATTATAATGAGTGTATTCTTGCACAGCACAATCATGTACTCGGGCGGGGAAACGTGTATGAAGAAGAAGATATCAAAAAAGAGCCATTACGTTGTATCGTCCGGTAATGTTTGGTCTCGACCCGACTACGTACCGGGTTCCCGGGTATGTGTGACAAAAGTATAACCGTGCACCAGGTATTATTGTGCAACAGGCTTACAGAACTAACACGTCCCGGATACGGGTATGAATGAGGTGATATGTCGTACAGAACTCACAGAAGTTCCGGGCAATTTGGTACGGGGGCATAGAACTCGCAGAAGTTACGGGCAGCTACAGAAGATGTGTATCAGTACGGGTCGTATTGTGGCACGGGCGTACAGAAGTTAAAGAAGTTTCAGACGGGAAAATACCCCGAGGATGGTTCTGTGTGTACCTTACCCACAGAACACACTGAACCAACCTTGGAAATTTCGACTTTCACGTAGCACAAATTAAATATAGTATGGTACAGCACGGTTTCCATGAACTCGTTTTTGATCATCCATCCGTACTTAGAGCCGGAGCGATGCGGCGAACTGAAAGCTCTAAGTTAGCCGCGGACATCCACCAGCTCGAGATGAAAAAAGAGTTCATCTCCAGAAGATCCTCCGATTATGACCCCGTGCATTGTGCATAGGAGATAGGGGTTCATATTTCATATTCCATGCTGGAACAACGCGGCGTAACTCAAGCGATGAAAAAAACGACCTTTCTTTGGCGTGTAACCGTCGTTCAGCGACCGATTATTCGATCATGCGATAATGTCGACTGAAGCATTTTTGCGATAGTAGTATCGACAACATGATGGCTGTCCGCTGTCGGCAGTCGGCAGCTACCTCATACCAGGTGCGTAATATGTTATTCGAGTGCGGGACGGCAAACCCACCTTCATTTCGGAGATAATATCGTGATTAGGTTGTGCTCGGATATAGCTATCAGCTTATTATGATGCTCGGATTTGGGTACTAATGGCCTATGGTGTAATATGCCTACAGTGGTAATGCATACGGTACATGGTACCTGGTATGTAATACTGACCGCGTACAGAGTATTCTGCAGGACAGCAGTAGTAGTAGTGCGAAAAACACTGACTTGTAAACTGCATTACTACTCGCACGCACGATTCTTCCTTAGCCAACTGATGAAGGGTCTCTCCAAACTGTACACCCACGTAAGAAAGACGATTACTCGCACTCGTGTACCAGGTATACAACACCAATACTCCTCCTTACTTCGTGGAGTTTACGCCTTGCGCTCTACCGTCCGTGTAGCCGTCGTCCCCGCTCGCCGCTGTGACGAGTACTCATTCAATAAAATGGTACAGCTGTGAGCGGGGTGGTACTTGCGCTTTTTCGCTGCGATCTCGCCGTCGTATCCTACTTCAGAGCAACAAAAGCAGGTATCTACGGGGAGCGTGATATCCGTCGTACAGGGGAGCATGTGATGATATGAGAAAACACAATCGATGAGACCATCTCAAACGAAGGCCGGCCGCAAGCATTGTTACGGTAAGGCGTGTCCCATTAACTGCTTTGCTCCAGATGGCCGTTTTGAATTAAGTCTGGTAAATTTCCAGAAACAATAACAACACCAGTTTGTTCGCCTCAGGATGCCTTCTGCTTCCTCTTCTTATCCTCCGTACTATTACTATTACTATTATTATACTCACTCATGCTCCTCTTCCTCTTCCTCTTCCTCTTCCTCTTCCTCTTCTTCATCTCCTTCTGTTCTGTGTATCTAACGTGCAGATTGGCGGGGTAGTATCGGCTTCTTGAAAGAACGCAGCGAGGTAGCAACATAACTATACACAGCAATGGAGACCGAGGAGGCATTAGATGTTGACACACGCGAGGTAAGCGTGGCTGCCTCGCCGTCCTGGATATGGACGGAGGTCGCTTATATATAGATACCATAACGGCAGTACAGCTACGAGAAGATACTTGTACGTACGCACTGGTAGTACGAAAAAGGGTAAGCATTTTAGTGTAATCACTGCTGTTGTTGTAGTTCTGCTTTCCCACTACCGGTGGCTTGGTAGATGGCCCGCGTGCCTACTTTAACAAAATCGTGGGTTCAAATATCACCGAATGAGTGCATACTCGTACGAAAGAACATTTTCTTGCATAAAAAATGATTAGCGGAAAGTGCGAGAGCGTGAGTTGGCGACATTCAATGAAAATCGAGGAGCGGCGGGAATGCTGAACCCTATGCGCGATAAAAGTGAAGGCGCGTATCGGGGGGGGAAAAGGACGACACACATGACCACGGCTTGTCCAGAAGCTCGCTAAGGGTAAAACCCTCTACGGGTCAAAGCTGGGGAGTGAAAGTGGTGAGAGAAAAAAAACTAATGTCACCGGCGAGAGAGTTTTTAATGCGAGACAATTTGGCAGAGTTGATACTCGTGCCAGGTTCCAGCTACCTCCCAGTATAGGTATGTGTTTCCAAAAAAATCAGACAGAAGGTCAGTCAAGTATTCTCTCTACATTTAGGTGTGATGCGTGTGCCGTCTTTGGAGTAGTGATGGGAAACGTTATGCGGAGGCAAAACACGTGGGGGTGTAGAACGCTGCTCGGCCGAGTTTCGTGCTGGATGCTGATGCAGGATAGCGTTCCTAACCTCTCATCGTGTTGCAGGTGGCTGTACAGGAAACCGAAATGGCGAACAACCTCAGGGCAGCGGCGGCCAGGTTTTGCTTGGCAGGGCTCGGGATTACGAGTTTGCCAGAAGCAATATTGATGCCAAAAGCAAAAAGTCTTGTTACTCACATTACCGTGTTGGACCTAAAGCAGAACGCTCTACAGCTCCTGCCCAGTGAGCTTTTTTTGTGCTTGACTCAACTTCAAGAATTGGATGCCAGTCAGGTACGTCCGCGAGCAGGTCATAAAAAAATTAAAAGATCATAGAGAAGTAAGCCCGCACGTACAGAGTACGAGTTCGTTGATAGGTTCAGAACATTGACGTCGTTGTTGTCGCTAGAACCATCTCGGTTCACTGAGCACAACACCAATTAATTACTTTGGACCTGGTGTAATAATTCGGTGAAATACAACAAACTACTATGTAGTACAGTATACCAGGTAGTAGCCATCGACAAGCGGCAGCGAGTGGTCATTCCAGTGACCCTTGTAATCCATCTCCAGACTCTTGCGGCCCGTCTGGCCACGACGTGTAAAGGATGGTGCTGAGGGCAAAAGGGCGTATGGAGCTGTACTAAAACCACCCACACGAACTAAGCTGGAAACTGCAACTAGTGATGACGAGAAAGTAGAAGACACCACTACTACTTGTGAAATGTCCAGGGCTTGTCATGGGCCGTAGGGTCGGGCC
>JBBMHQ010057755.1:0-16012 GCA_037834295.1 Postelsia palmaeformis
ATTATGTACTTACTTGCGGATGTCACAGTAGTTTTAGAATAGTTTTCCACATTGTTGCCACGTAGGCATTGTTCGCAGCTCGAGCTCCGCACTGCATGAAGCCTCCCCGTGCGGCATGTTTTTGACGGCATCATGGTACCCCAAATGGGTGACACGACGATGTCGACGGTATTCATGATGACCATATATGACGGTAAAACTATACCATGGTCCAGCTAGAAGTCTCCGAGCTAGAGAGCCACCGGTCACTCGAGACGGCATACCAGTTAGAATCCCCCGAGCTAGAGCGCCACCGGGACTCGACCGGTCCACGAGATATCTTACCCTCTCGATCCAAGTTATCTCGCTACGTTCTGAACTGAGTATGCTCGTTCTTGAACGCTTAGGACCCATCTCAACGAGGAAATTTAGTTAGAAATCAATTTTTTATTTCAATGAACTTTAATTTGATTTCGAGAAAAAACCCGTGTGTGGGCCCCTATGGGGAAACGTACTATGACGGGGGGGCATAGTAAATACAGTACGACCATATATTGTTAGTAAAAATAGCGAAATACATAGTTTTTTGTGTGTACCGTAGGTCCTATTTAATATCGTCCCCCTTGATATTTAATAGTTGTCAATCAAAAAAGGAATCGGAATATACTTTTATTTCCAACTAAAGTGCCCCGTGAAGATGGGCCCTTAGTCGAAGAGGGACCCTGCCTTTGAGTGCGCCATCGGGCGAAGAAAATTCGCGAAAAATTATTTTGTCGACATTTAAATCGAGGGTAGCCAGTTGGACCAATGCCCTTTCTGTGGCAGGCATGGAGCAAAGCGAGAAGAACGAATGGAAGCGAACCGCCGAATGTTTTTTCTGGGCAATTTTTGACGGTAAAATTATACATCCCACCGCGTAGGTGGAGGCTCGGGTTCTGACTTTTTCATGTGGAATTTCGTTTATGTCTGCACAACTACGCCTTCTTCCCACTGCAGGGAGCTCGACGCTTGCTTCTGCAGGCGTCGATTCGATGCTGCAGTGTTGTAAGTCTTGAAGTGCTTTGAACCTTCTCTCCTCACCTTTCTTCCGCCCCCGTTTCTTCCCGAAAGACTACGCGGTCTCGACACTATCGGCGTACTTATGCTGGAGAGCGATTGCGAGACGACGTGGACCTAAAACAGAGACCGGACGAGTATGTCTACCGACGAGGGCGCTTTCTTCCTCGACAAGTTCTTCCAATTTGACGATGTCCGCGACCGATGTTCCACCGCCCGTGCCGGTTCCACTCAAAAGGCTGCAGCTCGTGCTCTGGAACATTTCGTGCCTGGCCCCGCTGATCGCCATAACGATATTTTGGGGTGCGGTGGTGAGCAGATTTATATGTTTGTCTCTTCCTCGCGCTTTGGCATGCCATCTTCGTCACCTCCCCGTGTTGTGGCCGACTCCATAGCACGGTCGACTTGATTATTGTTTCTCCTAAGGAAGGTAGTCCGATTTGCCAACACGGCGACCCTAGGCTTGGAGAGACGGTTGGGGGCATTGACTAATTGCATAAACAGCGCACACGTAACATTACCGATGCTGTTTGATTTTGTGCTTAGGCAGTGATGCGAGCGACGTTCTGAAACTCGCCGCCGCGAGCCAGCGCAACCTATATGAGTTTGGCAACTTGCCACGGAGATCGGCCGCCCTTAGAGGGTACGGACGACTTCCCACCGGATGCGGCTTGCTGTATTGGCCTAAAGTACGGTATCCACGACATGAGGCGTTTTGCTTTCATTTTCGGCCTCCTCCGTAACCCGAATCCTCACGGCATGTCACGACAACGCACTTCACCGCACCACACCACACTACACCACACCGCACCACACCCACTCAGTACAACGGGGGTACGCTCAGCACGGTCGACTTCCAGGCGCATGCTCTAGCCGGCGTGATATTGGTGAGACTTTGTTGTTGCGCCACGAGATGTTCACGCGCATACATCGATGGATCGATCGGTCGGAAGAGCCGCCCAAAATTACTTGGTTTGCACCGGCGCAAGGTGCAACCATGCCCCCTCTTAAGAACGGCTGTCGGGTAAACCTAGATTCTCGTTGTATAGATGGTTGGCAGCACTTGCCGTTGTTGGCGCCCTTGTTGATGGCTTTATGGCAGGAGTCAGCTGAGTGCTGTCGCTGCCAGCACGTCCCGGATCGTCAATTGGCTGTTTTTGGAGTGATGGTACCAGCGGATTGATAGCACCGGATCTGTCCATCTCGGTGCTTGGTGAGCATGTCGGTGCTTGGTGAGCACGTCCATTAGTAAATATTCGTCTACGAGCGCGATCGGCGCCTCATCTTAGTGCCTGCATGCAAAATCTCGTCGCGCAGCACTAGAAAAATATAGAGCATCGGTTCATGCTTAGTGGTTGTTCATACAGTGAATTATTTACCTCAAAAGGTTGTTGCTGGAAAAATAGATGATCAGGGTACTCCCTTGCTTCAGTATTCGCTTCGACAAAGCCCGACTGGTATCTCTAGAATACAGTGGCTGACTACACGCGAACGGTCAGAAACATCAGGGCAATCGAGAATCGAAGCCTCTTCATTGTTTTAGTGGGTGTTGTGTGGGTTTTGTCAAATCGCGTCAATCGTATTGTAGCGACGAGTACAGCTCCAAACGATCGTCACAAGGGGCGAAACCCCGGCGGCGATAATCATTCCAAAACAAAACCTACCTGAAATTCGCTGCCGTTCGTGTACTGCTGTGCGTATATAAAATGCTCGGCGGAGTGTCTGTTCCGGCGCTTCGGTCAACATATCATCTCGATTTCTACTAAATCTCACGCTCGCACCCCTATCCCCGTGCCTGTGAATGTTCCCTGGTAACGGCCATGGCATGCCCTTCGTCCTGCTCTCATAATTAGCTGATGGACCAGATGCTCGTCGCCGACGAATACAAGCTGTGGCATTTGGTGTTCACACAGGTGTACGGGGTGTGCTTCGTGGTCTGGACTGTCGTTTGGTACGTCTCGGCACCACAACGTGATAAGCTAATATACGACGTCCTCGACTGGCAAGAAGGAACCTTGGCAGCGTGTTTGTATAGCCTAGCGACGCTAGCCGTCCTCACGCCGCTCTTCGCGTTGCTGCATCTCTACCTCTTCAGGTAAACGAGTCGCAGTAAATACCTTTCGATTGGTTCTTAGTGCAAAAGGCACAAGGCGACAGTTTTGCCTCTTGCACGAATGACTATTCTCCGAGCATGTAACTCTGATTGTCTTGAATTGCGCAAGCTATAATTACGATTGTAGCGAAAGCGAAAACCTCTCCTGGAACCCACAACAACAATTTCCACAGAGCGTTGAAATATGTTTTAGGGTCTA
This sequence comes from Postelsia palmaeformis, assembly GCA_037834295.1. Lineage (NCBI taxonomy): Eukaryota > Phaeophyceae > Laminariales > Laminariaceae > Postelsia > Postelsia palmaeformis. Next base: position 3,348 of record JBBMHQ010057755.1, read on the forward strand.
GCAAGAACTTCTGTACTTTGACGGACAATCCATCTACCAGATCGCGAGGTGCCAGTGGACTGTTCCGTTTGGGTTTTGACTTGTCATTTGATATCAGTAAAACATGCATAAACTCGACTCCATGCGAATCTGCGGTCTGCCCTCTCCCTGACAACGCTGATGACAATGATCTCTTCGCCGTCGACGGGCTTATCAGGCTTCGAGAACAACTCCATTCTAGGCGCCACGAGAAGGCCATTGCGCTGCGTACGCCGACACCAACGTTCCAGCTAGAAAACAGAATGCAAATCGAGCTCTGAATGCAATTATTTCCAACAACGCTCCTCGTGGACGTCACCACCGCTGATTGCCACCGGTGCAACATCTCACGCTCCTTCAGCATCAGTAGCGAAAAGCCCACCGCAGCTATGTGGCGGGGCTGAGGTGGGGGATAGAAGCGCCGACAGGACGACTCGCAAGACCCTGTTCGACTGAAGCGTACCTTGCATCTATCTGCAGCATCGCTCACTTTGCCGACAAAGGCACAGTCGGAATGCCTAAAGAGGAGCCCTCGAGCGGATGGAGGGCATGAACCTGGTTAAGAACCTGAAATAGGGGTGGCGTAAGCCGCCACAGTTTTTCGATCGAACACGTCCGAGCACACGGTGCTGAGGGTGAAAAATGTACCCCCGTACGGGTAGCGAGCGCAGTGGGACACCAAACACTGAAGGGTTCTCGGAAGCGCCAAGCCGCCACTGATGTAAGCTAGACCTGAGATGAACCAGCGCAAGTGCAACGAACGCAAGGTGCCCCCAAAACGGTGCCGTTGTACTATAGTAGTAGTAGTGCGATGCTGCGTGGGTAATAATTCGAGGGGTGGAGGGAGGGGTGACTACATATCGAATATTTCAATATGGTCAATTACAATCGCCTTTCGGTACATCTCATACGCTCTCGAGTAGGTCATGAGCGAGCGGAACACGACTGTTTTTCGCTCGCAGCATTATTAGTTATTTTAATAATAGCACGGTAATCCAAGGTCTTGTGCACGTTGGCTCGCTGCTTCCTGTGGCGCTACTGAGCATATCGTGCTCCGGACAGACTGACCGACGTTTCCCTCAGATCGTCTTCCTGTGCGTACTTGCTGTCTTCGAAGGGCGCCATCGGGGTGCCATTCGAGCACCGTTTGACTCTGAACTGTTTTTGCGGTTTTCTTCGTGTCGTGTGTACTTTTTTTGTGAGGCGGTGGGGGGATTGCCGCTGCAGGATAGGGAATTTTGTGCATGGCCTAATCTCGCTGTTAGCTGTCGTTCCGAGCTATTTTCGTGGGCTTCACACAGCGTCGTCGGCAGCGTAGCTCCACTGCGTAACGCTTGTACATTTTTGTTGGCGCGATCGACCAGGAATGAGGGCAGAAGCCCCGCCGCTTCTCGTCACCTCTCTTGTTGTAGACTAGGCGCTATCGTGGAAGATATAAGTGGCTGTACATTTCTATATTGTGGACCGTATACGTACGCAGGCTGTTGGCTGCTACTAAAACATTGATAGTGGAGACCGGCCATCTTATGACCCATTTCGGGAAATATAGTATAAGCTTCCACATAAGCCTGTGCCGATATGCTTGACCAAAACCTGGTAGTGCTAGGTGATCATTTTTTCGGAGTTGCTTGATGCGATGTGACAGCGGTTCCAAGACCGGCCGGTGAGCGAGTTGTCATACGAAACAGTATATTTGACCATGCGGTTAATATAACCAGTGCTGGAAGAAGTCCCTGCAAGCCAAGGAGGGGCATCCTTACATAGTGTATGATTGTCTTTAGGTGCTGTGGAGTTTCCAATCGGTGGAGTTGACCCACTTATGTGCACATATACAGGGAAATTGGACGTGATGAGTGAGTGACATGTGCTTTCGAACGCACCAGCATTTATGCCTCCGTGTGATTATGTTAGATACATTAGATCGAGCGCGCCAGGTTTAGGCGCAGCTATAGTCCTTCGATGTCAGGTTGAAGTTAGCCTCTATGCGTAATGAGTTCGAGCCCAGGTGCTCTCTCTAGATGGACATGCCGCGCGTGCAATATACGTGTCATTAAGGAGCAGGCAGCAGTTACGTATGGACTGACCATGCCCGTGAGGTACGATAAATCACTACTATACGGTTGCATCACTAGTTTGCATATCCGGCTATTTGGACAAGGATATTGGCCGGTCATTTTTTTCTTTCGACAACCTCCGATCGCCACGAGTACCACACAAACCAGTGTGGGTGTGCCCTTCGGGGTATTGGCGCTACGGGCCCAGAGCGCTTCGAAACGCTGCCTGGCAGCCACCGCGGTGGATGCCTAATACTCTCGCACCTCAATATGGCAAGGGTGGCGGCGCCTCTGCCGTCGCTGTCTGAGGACGGACCATTTTTTTTCTGTTGCGCCACTCACTTGGTGATGGTTTCAGCGACAGATTTGCTGGTGATGCATGCTGTGATGGCGCTTGCTTGCGCGGATGTGGCGTCTCATGAGGTAAACGCAGTAAAAAGTTATATTGACTGTATGTAGAACCCTTCCATGAGAAAGGTGAATCCTGAGACCATGATGTCTCCGTTTTTTGGGTAGCCAAATAAATAAGCTGATGGTTTCGGTCTTCCACCGCACCGTCGCACCTAGCCATTCGCTCTGACCTTTTTCAGGGCTCTCCTCCGTAGGTTTACCTCGGTTTAACCACATGTGGTATTCGGATTACAACGCGAGATGCCGTGCAAATACCTATGTAGCGATGCCCTGAACGCATCCCATGATATTTTTACACCAGGTACCGTATTTTACTTTGGACGTTATTGTAAGAGAAGGACCTTCAATGCTTGAAGGGTCATCGTCATGTTTCCACCCAGAGTGGTAACACCCAAGATAAGATAACACATCCTCTGAGATGTTTTTCCCAGCCGATTTTCCCGGAATAAAGGGGGCGCAAATAGCGAACATGGTGGACTTGGAAAGACCTCGGCCAGATATTTCCATAAACGCAACGCCCTGCGTTTGCGCTCTCCTCGCCGTCGAGCAAATCAGCCTGGCAATTCGTCCCAGGGGTGCGTGTTATCTTGCGTCGTACACGATATATATGTTGACCGTCACCGTACAAACATACTCCGAGTATGTGTATATATCGTGGATGCGCCGATTTTTACATTTGCTTCAGTAGGATAACAAATGGATGATGTGTATCAATAGTAGACACACAACGATAGACTAACCCTTACCGTGCAAGATTACACAGCATTGAAACTAAAATGCTTACTTTCCGAACTGAGAAAACGAGTACCAAAGCCTATGTCGATATATACCGTTCAGTCGGATCGGCATGTTTACCATGTTTATCGTTTCATGTACCACTCAGACCGCCATCACCGGGAAGAGATTTGCTTCGCCTCCGCCTCCCACCGTGCGACTACTTATCATACGGTCGCAAGTAGAAGGACTCTAGTCGTTTTGTTTTTCAGGTTGAACCAATATAGGCCAGGATTGATGCTTGGTGACCGCTCGCGGAAAATTAGCATCATGGGTCCGCATGAAGGTGTTCGAACGTATCGTGGTGATTGATCGAGTGCATACAGTAATGCATATAAATCACGGGACCATCGAATGCCGAACAACTTGCCACGATACCTGACTGTTCCTTTATCACCCAAACTGGCTGTCTCTCGAAAAGTTTTGTGTTTCCAGTATTCCGCTACCGCGCAACTATACCTTGATATGACACCCAATTCTAGACTAAACTGTCCGTCCGGTACTTGTATCGAGATAGCGTAGTTGATGCTCGAATGCCGTCGTGCCGTTCGGTTGGTTTTCAACAGTCGTCGCAGAGGAGAGCTCTGGCTATAATACTACAGCAGTACGTTGGAGCCCGTGTTTCCTACACGGAGTACCAGTCTCAGTAGCTGATTTGGAAACCACATCCGTTCATCGGCCTAGAGATATTCCGTACATACTCGTAGTAAATAACTTTCGCAAGACTTGTTCCCCCAACGCAGGCCCGACAAAAAGAAAAAAAAGAAAAGAGAGTCATTTGAACGCACGACCTATGCAAAAGCTGGAAAATTCTTGCTGCTCTGTCTTAGGATGTGGTTAAGGCTAAGAGTCTTGTATATATTCCAGGGAATCGGAATTTGGCAAAATTTGCCTCACTATCCAACTTCACCACAGATTCATGTCGTTGAAGTTTGCGACCTACAGCAGTAGGTATGCTTTAGTTCACGGCAAGTGCACCAGGCCAGAGGTTCATGGCAAGTACCGGTTCAAAACCAATGCCGGCATAAACAATACGCACGCCGTTGGTTAGCTCGCAGGTGCAAGTTTTCAGTTGCAGAGAGTGGAAAAACGCCAAAAGGCGTACCTGGTACTCGAGGCGGTGAAGACAAGTCTTGTCCAAGGCGCCACATACACAGGCGCTTGGGCAGCCGGACACAGGGGGGTACTATTAATACGGTATATAGGCACCCTTCTTCGTTGCAAAGCGCGTTCTTGGTCAAGGATAATAAAGTAACCCCAATCATATCGGAGGACTGTGGCAGCCATTCCAAAGCCCCCCCGCTCCCCGATATCCGGAGCGCCTGTTAGAAGCGTTCAGTACTGAGGAATAACACAAACTTAGTTCCTGAGGTATATCCACCCGGTAGATATGTCCATGTATGTATAGGACAGTTTTTTCGCGTAGATGGTGAGGCAACCACCGCCACCGAACATTACGTTCAAAGTCGAGGTTTATTGGATTCGTAGTGAGAAAGTGGCACTGTCGTTCGGGAGTTGGATAGTACAAGGAGACAGCGGCGGAAGGGTGGTGACTCCCACTCTTGAGGGGGTCCTTTGATATGTTTCAGCAAGCTACGCTGGATGCGACCAAGTCCGGGGTTCCTGCTATAAACCGTGGACTGTAAAACGTGGGCGGCAGCTAGAGAGTCGCCCGGGTGGTCAATCAAGCCAGGAGTTGTGACTTGTCTTCCCACCTCCCAATTTCTCTAGACAGAGGAGACGGTGGGCGGTCCCACTACTATTTTTCCCCCTAATATCCGAAACTCCTGCCAGAAGTAATCCGTACTGAAGAATACTATAGGCTTTGCCTCCCCATATATTCACCTGGTAGAGATATCTTCACGTAAAGCACCGGATAGCGCAATCTTTTGACATTGTAGCGGCGCCAACGAGCCGAAAGCGATGGACCAGATGAGATATACGCCGTGAATCTGTGTAGCGGAGAATGTAGGAGATACGCCGTGAATCTATGCAGTGGAGACATTGACATAACCCTCCAAAGCACATGGCTCCGGTCGGCTTATGATGTCATTCCTCTTGACCACGTACTTCGTCGCGTTGTTTCCAATCTCAGAGTCATCACCTTACAACCGAATGGTTCAGCAAGAACAACATTATAGTAACCCCCGACACTCAGGTGGGCTCCATCTCTCATCGAAAGCCTCCTCGCTGCCAGCAAGCGCTTGCTTCTTGGGCGACTTCAATGGAAGAGGGCTCCTGCGTCGCTCCGGAAATCAGGCCATCTCCGCCCCCGGGAGAAAAGTTTACCTTTATTTGGTGGAAACAGTTTGATAAATCCACTACCGTGTGGCTGTGCGAATTTAATTTCCCCAGTGCGACTAATGAGCACCCTCAATTCATGGGTTCCCTTTGGTGTAAGAACATCTGCCGTGAATACGGGTTTCGAACAGGGGTTCTCGTAAGCGTCGCAACAGGATGACCCTCCAAGGTTCCCTGCAAGGTGTGCTCGTTATGGGGTCCAGGGTAGGGTTGTGGTCTTTCAGGACGCTCGAGTGTAAAGCACCATGCAATGGGCAGCGGGATGGCCACGCCATGTTGTCGTCCGTTGAAGTACACCAATCATAGGCCGGCGAGACTTTGATATGTCGAGCAAAAGTGGGCTGCTCAAGCTCAATATCATCGTTTGTGCCCAGGGTGCAGTATTGCTGTAGTGTTCTCTCTCTTTCGCCGACTGGATTTTGGCGAGGGAAATGCTCTTCTTGACGTGGGAATGTCGGAAAGGAGAACAAAGATGATGCCCAGTAGCCCAGCCAACATGCGGAAAACACGTACCACCGGTAGAAACGGAAATGACGGTCATTGTTCGCTACCTCTCGTCCAGTCCAGTTAACGACCGCGCGAGGTACTGTAGTTAACACATAAGATCGGGTCGTTTACTATGTTTGACAGTATACTTAAGGGAGAACACGGCGGTAGAAATGTGGAAACTGACGAGGTACCTACTATAAGGGTTTACCCTTGAAATTTATGAGGCTCCTCATTTAAGGAGCTCCATACCTCACCCGAAGACTGACATCAGTAAAACAAAAAATCTTGATGAATGATCCCGTGGCCCAAGTATACGACAACGTCATTTTTCGAAACAAGTTGGCATTCCGACGATTATGGGTCAAGAAACCCCGTCGTTCAGAAAAACTTCGAGCGGGGATGGTCTACCTCTATCGTGAAACTCGTTCTAACGAGCTCCATACCTCACCCGAAGACTGACATCAGTAAAACAAAAAATCTTGATGAATGATCCCGTGGCCCAAGTATACGACAACGTCATTTTTCGAAACAAGTTGGCATTCCGACGATTATGGGTCAAGAAACCCCGTCGTTCAGAAAAACTTCGAGCGGGGATGGTCTACCTCTATCGTGAAACTCGTTCTAACGAAAGAATGACACAAAGGGCCGAAACCGTCGAAACATTTGCGTTCGGCAACATTCGGGATATAGCATCTTCCGTGCAAAGGACCCGTGCGCCAGTAGTGTACTCGTTTGTTTTAGATTTTCGTGAACGCCCATGGAACTCTCATGGCTGGCACTTCTATCACACTTCAACAGTTTTCGTGGCACGGGGGCTGCCTTTCATGGGCTTTCATTTCGTAACACTTCCATGAAGGCACTTCAACTCTATTTTATGGCACTCCATGACGTTTTCCTGATAAAGATGGGATATCATAGAATCCACACTACGTAGGAGAGTGAAAATGATGAGGGTCTTGCCGTTTTTTTTAGGATCTCGCCGTCCGTTTGCACGGTGGGAACCTCTACGCAGAACTGCTTTAGGCATATTAACCCCCACCCACCACACGACCACCCAGAAATATCGGTAGCAGCAGCACAGCTGGAGCAGCGCTTGGCCTGCTCCTCCAAGACCCACTACTCTGGCGGACATAGGAAGTAGCGGACAGGCTGTCGTAGAACCGACCCTCAGCAACGCATCATCAGCAGCAGCCGGCACATATGTGTGCTGTGGTGCGTTGTCGTACAATAAAAACAACTGATGGTTACACCAAATAAAACCGACGGTTTTCACACATGAAACAGTTTTGTTCGTGAGAAGCAGTTCCTGTTCTTGTGTTCGAGAGGCGTTGTGTTATTCCACGGAGCAACACAACAAGACAGCCGACGGACTTGTGTAGCTTGCAACGCGCAAGGCGCCCGCGCAGCCACCAGCCGGCTCCGAGAGGGGTGATAACCAACACATTCGCGTCCCTGCATATTTAGCTTGCAGAAGTACTACACATCGCGAACAATGGAGACCGTTGCTGGGAAGTTCTGAAAAAAATGACGAAATTGGATCTCAGAGTACATCCTGCGGAAATTTTGTGAAACATATCAGTAAGCCTGAGGTTGACCTAAATAAGGTCACTCTGGCCGATCTCCCTCGCCGAACTCTTGGCTTCTCGCCTCGGAATTGGCGAGAAAACGTCCGAATTGTATTGCCCTGTTTTCAGGACCCCGGAGGCGTCAACACCAATAAAGTGCGCGTCGTGAAAAGCACATTTTATCCTTCCATTGTCGGCGCATACGCATCATGCATACATGCAGACGGGATATCATTAGGCAACGGGACCCTCAGCATACTGCGTTTCAGTGCCGACCCACTTTTCCAATGCGTGTGTATAATGCGCTTCGCCCCCTCGGTTTCAGAAGCCATTAAAACCTACTGAAATGACGGTTCCTTGGTTATTTTCAATAACTGCAAATAGTTATGAAAAACGACATGGGGGATATCATGGCACTGCCATGGGACTGCCGAAAGGTCCAATGTAGGGCTATGAAAGTAAAAAGATGTGTTATGAGATTCCACGAAGTGCCATGAGGCGCCGCAAAAGCGTTCTGAAAGCAACCAAGGGTGCCATGAGGTTGCATGGAAATCTCATGGCAGCCCCATGGCACTTGTATGACAGTCCCATGATATTATCATGCCAGCCTATGGTACTGCCATGGCGATGCCTACAGTAGACAAACCTCATGGCAACTCACGGCACTACCACATCAAGGTTATGACGGTGTCATGGAAGCTGATGCTCTCACGGAACTGCCATGGATAAGCATATTGTCCGCCCATGGTGCAAGGCCCTCCCCTGTCACTGCAGACCACGCTTGTATCGGAAAGCATGGTTATTACACGCCAGTTACGTCAATCGATAGAAGCTGCGTCGCAGTTACCGTCGCATTGGGGGGGGGGGTGTACTGTAAACATCGCTGCCCTTGTAGCCGCGGATGGTTAGCCAGTGTATGTAGTATTCGAGGTACTTAAGCCGCCTCGTCATGTTGGTCAACCATCGTATACGCCACGAATACTGCTGCCGCCACAGCGACACAGTGGTTTTATTCAGCAAAGGCTGTCCTAGATGCGCACACCAGGCTGCACTGTTCACAGCAACCGTATTCGCGTTGGAGTTTTCAGCAATGACCCCTGCGGGTTCAGTCGCTAGCTCAAATACCTGCAGTTGCAGTGGGAGCAGCAGTGCCCGTAGCGACGGTAGCTGTTTTCAGCTTCGGCATCATACCAGCTACGGGTATACAAACCACTGGTGGTCCTGTATCAATTGAGGTACAAGCGTTCGTAATAGAGCCGCCACAGTCCCAAGTGCAGTGATCCTTTTAGCCCCTTTCCTCGCTTCTGCTTAGGACAGCCGAATCAGACAAAGTTTAGACGACTATCTCCTCCGCCGCCGCCAGGACCCAGTGTCAGAACCGGAGAAAACTACGCGAACACAACCTGCAGAGTTATACACGTTCGGAGTATGTTTGCCTTGCCTGAGTGACGCGACGGTGGGGAGTCGTGGACCAGGTGGTGCAGCACCCGCCACTAGCTGTGCATCTCGCTGGTCTACAGCTTTCAACCGCCGCTGCTGGTACGATCCAAACGAACGCCCTCCCTGGCTCTTCACAGCAGTGACGAGACCGGAGAGACCTTCAGGACATGTTAGGACCTAAGGACGGCCATCGATAATCCCGCAGGATGGAAGCCGGCCACCGGATTGAATCCCCTGTTTGTTGTCTTCACATTAAATCGCTATCTCTACCCAGCTTCGCCATTACACCCAGTGTCCGTCCTGGTTATTTATCCGACAGAAACACGAATTATATGGTCACCGACTGTGAGACAGAGAAATGCCAATAACAAAAAATCGCGAAATCATGGGCAAGGGAAGTGAAGTGCCAGAGTACCGGGTACGAGATCACAACAGTGCAAGCAAGACCACGAAGCAAGAACAAAAAGGCAATAAAAAATGAATTTCTGGAGTGAACATAATACAAATGACGCAAAGAGATCAGAAAGGCTGCTAGAAGCAAAACATGCGTCAGCAAGAAGGACGGCCATAGCTCATATTACAGACCATTTCAATTGAAACAACGGCCGCATTCCAGACGAAGACCATGGCCAGAAAATAAAATGTCAAGTGGTGCCTTACTCCCCCATGCCCCTCAAAGTAGCGCAGGGTTGGCGGCCTGACAAAATATTCATCGCATCACTCAAACATGGTACTCATCGAATAATGCTCATACCCCCTTATTCATTCTCCAAAGGCAGATTCAACGAGGACCTACGGTGAGACTTAAAAGGTGGTGCAGCAAGGGATTTCGTCAAAATTTATGCGTACTGCTCTTCCGTAGCTACGAACTGAATGTCGGTTTTCTTACCAGGAAGTAGCTCTCTAGCAGAATAAAAACGTCCGTCAACACGCTTGCTCCGTCGATATCCTTGTTCCGAGCAGAACTAAGAGGGTTCCCAGCCAACGCCATTGCCCCCTGGTTATCCTCGGAAACCCGGACACATGGTCCGCTTAGCTCTGGACATATACACAACATGACTGCGCCTGTAAACAAAGCTTCCTTCACCCCTTCGCCCAGGGCGACGTTCTTTGCCTCTGTCGTAGAAAACGTAACACACCTCTGCGTGCTATTTATTCAACTGACGGCGACACCCTCCAGGGTACTACCGTTCTCAATACCGAGCGCCTATCGTTCGACTCATCAGCATAATCAGCATCACTATACGTATGTAGCCGGATCAAATCCCGAACCTTGCACAAACGTTAACCCTAAACACTTGGTCCCGCGAAGGTATGCTATAATTTTCACAACTGTCTTCCAGGGCGTCTCCGTAGGGTTGTGGGAATGGCGTGCCACAGTATGCACAGCGTTTGAAATGTCCATCATCGTCATGGTCGACAGCCACATCAAGCTGGCCACAGCTTCCCTGTACGGCTAGTCTTCTCCAAGTTCGCCCTCCTCTCTTGGATTTAGTTTCATACCGGAGGTCGCGGGGATGTCAAAGGATGAGTTAACGCCAAAACGACCCAGCATGCTTTCAATAAATAACCGCCTTCTGCGAAATCTCCGGTGTCCCCAATCCCCAGTCGCGTTTGGAAGCACATCCAGTGTCGCAAGTCAGTTCACCTAGGTTATTCGTGGGGAAAATTGTTACTGGTGCGGCATGGGAGTCTCTGCATGTCTCGTCGGACCCTGCGACCACGATGTCATATATATTAACGACCATGATCAGTTTTATCTTGCCGTCCACAACCATATGGAACACACACGGGTCAGACCTAAGCTGCTACATGCCATACTCGACCGCGGCTTCTACCAGTGACCGGGCCCATTGCCTTCCGCTCTCCTTCAGACGACACAGTAATAAATTTAGGTGGACAGTATTTCTTGATGTGCCTCCACACCCACCGGGTAGTTTCACTCATATATCTATCCGCACGAAAAACATGCTCGTACCACGTCCAGACGGGAAATATTTAAACCATGTTCATTGGCAACAGCCGCCAGAATATCAACTGGCGCCAACAAGGGAGCTGGTGCAAACGTCTGTAAATAATCACACCTTCCACGTTGCTAAAACCCTCAGCCTCAGTCTGGCCTTCGTCAATACTGGTCATTATTGCCTGTTTTGCAGGTAAACACCCAGTTCGCACCTACAAGTTTTCCCCCTTGTGGCGGTGTTGCGACTTCGTGTGTACCGGTCGTTTTTTCATCACCCAGCTTAATTTTCATGGCCTTGTGCCACGCCGCTTTGTATTGGGAACGCTCTACACGGACTGCGGGGGCGGTTCTACGTCTTCCAGGCAGCCACTCGGCATGCACACGCTCCACTCCCCTTTTATTATATACAGCAGGTCATTTGGCCGTAAAATCCACTGCGCCTCCTCTCGTCCAGTATGCACGCTTCAGGATATCCCCGGGTTTTGTCCTACACCTGTACGCTGCCGCAAGCAGCGCGCCTGCGAATTTATCGTTCAGCCTTCGCCGATGCACAGCCGGCCCACCCTCTAGGCGTTGGCTCTGACCCCGGGACCGGCCCCGTACTGTCGGGGGGAGCCGTCCCCAGCTGCTGAGCTCGTGTGCTGGCCTCCCCGATGGAATCGCGGGGGAATCTCACCGTTGCCTCAGCCAGTGTCGGAGGCTGATGCTGCGCTAGGGTCGCTTCAATCCCTCCCTTCCTGGCCTGAGGAGGCGTCTACCGCTGCCCCTTGAGATGAACCCATCGTATCGGCCGTTTTGGCCCTCCCTACCGAGGCCGAGGAGGCGTCAATCGCACCCCCTTGAGACGAATCCTTCGTCTCGGCTGTCCCGTCGCCGGCCTCGCCGGAGGCAGGTGTCCGCTGTGCGTGCTCTTGCAGAAACGCGTCAAGATCACAACCCCACGTCACGTGGAGGTCGTTCAAGTGAGCCAAAACGATCGTCGAGCTTATTCACCATCCCCACTACCTCGATCCGAAGTTCTTACATTGTCTGCTATGGACCCCCCTCTTCAGTCATTCGCCTGGGCAGGTACAGGTGGTACAGGTGATACGCGCTGCCAAGTAACATCTCAAGTGATTAGTGCAGTGCGTTGCCTCGTCAAAACTCGTACTGACTCTGGGGGATAGTTGGATGCAGGGTCGAGGTCCACAGAGTTTCTGCGTTTTCGCCGGTGACTTGCATTCCCTCTTCACCTAGCAGTAACCAGACTTGAGATAAGATGGCAGTATTGCCGGGGAGGGGCTGCCATGCCACATATCATGCGGCGACTACCTCCTTTGGTTAGATGTCGTCGTTGTGCGGTTCAAGGTGCCACACGCCCTGTGTGGCGCTTCCGCCCACGCCAACGGAGTGACCGTGAAATGCGCGACAGAAAAAAGCTCAGTAGCCTGGACTAGGCCTGCCATTTCGGCTGTTGTATTTGTTTTAGAAAGGAGACCACTGAGCTACTTAATCAGCGCTGACTAAGTAGCTCAGTGGTCTATCCTTTTTAAAACGAATGAAAGAAGTACCTTTGGGCTCTATACGGCCTCCCGCTGATAACATCCTCCGGCGTTGATCAAGCCCCTAACCAGCGCATGGTTTTTATTTCCTCTATCATAGTCCAGATCG
>JBBMHQ010057766.1:0-16009 GCA_037834295.1 Postelsia palmaeformis
GGAAAAAGAAAAGGCGGGGGGGGACGGGGGGGTGCGAAGTAAAAGCGCCGGCGGGAGCTGTAATATCCGCAGAATGCAAGGTTGATACGAACGGTGTGGTACGTACTTGGTTGTTCCGCGCGAGAAACGCACAGCCGATACTCTGTTTCACTACCCCCACGACATGTTGGCACAGACAAGCGCACGCTGAAAAAGGAATTACAGGCCTACAGTAAATTACTCGCTGGGGGGTATGCCCCGAATCTCAACTTGAGCGATACTGTAAATACATCAGGATAAAAAAGCGGTCGGCAACCGTCTCTCGCTGAAGCGCAAGCGACCAGAGAGAAATCGGAACACTTTGATTTCGAGTCCAGCTCCTACGGCTGATTGTTTTCTCGACCGGGTACGGCAGCACTTACTTCCGCGCGGTTTCCCGCCATGGTGAGGTCGGCACTGAAGGTGATAGTTCCGAACTTAGCGTTGTAGATGGCGCCGCCCCTCGCATTTTGGGCGGATAGCTCGGTGAGGGCCTCGTTTTTGGTGAAGGTCGCGTCGCCTCTAAATGAGAGCTCGCCCTAAGAGACGGAGAGCGCGCAAGAGGTCGTCGGGCGAAAAATAGGCAACGCGCGTGGGTCCTGATGTATTTCGAAATGAGAACTCGAGGTGTGCCTATACCACTCTGCCTTAAAATATCAGGAATGTTGGCTCGTCGAAAATTAAACTAGACATACATGCATTATATATTGGGACAAAGAGGTATGAAATACGGATATTTATATTTTTTTTTCGGAACCTGGTATACCTACTGCTGTAGTTCGTGCAGAGGACTGTATTTTTGTTCAGGCCGTCTGATACGAAGCCGACATACCGGCATCGGTCGAAGCTTAGATTTCGTGTTCGGAACAAGGGCGTGTTCAACAGTGACTGTCATTTATCGCTCTCCCGAGCTTCTTGTCTCGTCACAAGCATCAGGCTGGGGTTGCCTTTTCGGCTCCTCCACAGGCAGCCGGTATAAATGTATGCCTGGTACGGTACATACAAGTACGTAATCATTGCTTGCACCAAATATACGCCGAACAGCAATGTATCTATACCTGTCATCAGGAACTCGCGCAGCAAGATACGTTTGCAGTTGCCGTTCCCTCGCTTTGTCCATGTCGCCGCATAAGAGTAGTGCTTTTGCGATTGCTGTCGGTAACTTGTTGTACGGCTATCGCGGTCGGGTGCTACATCAGTTTCCGACAGGAGTGCCTGTTTTTGTTTAGCGTGGTCAACTTCGAATCTCGCATAGCAAAGCCACAATACCGCACACGACACCTGGAGACCCAGCCTGGGAGGTTCCACCTTAACCCCCTTGACTACACTGTCAAAGTTACCCCACACTGTTTCCAAGTGTTAAAGTGTCCCAACAATGGTGAAAGGAGTTTTACAGGGAGCAAGGCTGACGTTTTTGTGGGGGTGTCGTTCTTGAGAGAGGGACGGTAGGTTAGTGTTCGGTACCGTCTGCCCAGAGGGATAGCCATCACGTGCAGTAGCACCAGCGCACCTTGTTGTAGACAGCGCCGCCGTCGTGCACCTTGTACGTGCCGTAGCGACTGCCGGTGTAGACGGTAGGTGTCACGCTATTGTAAAGAAAGACAGCAGTGCCGCGAAAGGTTGCCGACGAGCCTCTGTCCACGTACAGTGCTCCGCCGTTTGTCTCCTGTGAGCGCCACCACCATCAAGGGGGGAGAAAATGGTCATACGTCAACGATTGAGCAGCCCCGCGAAGCAGGGCGGATATTTGTGGCAAGGCATTCGAATTTCAGCGATAAAAACAAAAATCTTGCCCCAACACTTTGTCGTGACAGGTAGACGCCGTCCTTACAGCCCCCCCCGCCCCCGCCCCCCCAACGCTGGTGCGCCTAGTTATTCAGTTGCCGTGCTAGGGAAAATTATTTTACCCACACGATGGGATCTCCTCTCGTGAAGCTTTGAAGGAAGCAATGGCTGTCTACGTCTGTTTGTAGGTACGGTAGCCTGTGCCCTAGTTATACGTTCATAGGGGACCCCTACCCTACAGACGTATTTTGCAGTCATAATGCCTACGGCGTTGTGCACAAAACGGCATTCTGTGGGTGGGAATGCGTAGGCCCCGGCGCATACAAGGCGTAGCTTCCCTACAGTACAAACACCCCACGAGCCAATGTCAACGTTGTCCCCAAAATCACAGCCAGAAAAATGGCAATGGTAAGGTGGTGGAAAAAAGCAAGAAGAAGGCTGGACCTCTCCACGTATGTCGTTATTATCGTCTACCCTGACGGAGTGTACGGAGCACGAGCAAGTTGGAGGTGTGCTAAGCACGGCGGTGGTGGTCGCTTTCGGTTGGTTTCGGCCATCCAATGGTGCGACCTTCAGCCTAGACCAAGTTGTAAGAATTTTGCACTGTACTACGTGCGAAACAACTGCCCAGCGGCGGTTTTTTTCCCATCGATAATATATAATTAGCCGGCATACAACTGTTCGTTTACGGTCTGTTGAGATGTGCGTAGTCTATGGACGTAGCATACGTGATACAGTGAAAGCAGTGTATTATAGAACAGCCTCATCAGTCGTGCATTACTTCCGACTTGGGGCATCGATTGGCTGTCACACACATATATATGCCACCACCAGCCTTCTCAGGTGTGGATTTGATATTTGCTCCGCAGCGTACGGAAGCATCGGGTACCGTATGTAGTCGATGGGCTACTGTGCAGCAATAGCCATGTTGCCCAGCCACGGCCCTGCATGAAAAGGTGGTGTACACTATTAATTGTACCCGATGGGACAACGGTTACGTGTGCGTCGGCGTTGATGTTGTCCGCATGCACGGTGCCGACTTTAGCTCACGGGAACTTTCGTCCTCGACTGCACTCTCAACAGCAGTCCGTCAGCACAGTAGGCCTGTGTTCTTCGCCTGATACTTGACTTCGTTTTGAGCATTCACAAGGTACCATATTGTTTCATTGTTTCGCGTCTCTGACCAATAGGACTTCATCGACTCTCCACCTTGACGTACACGTACTGCGGCGACTCACTGTAGATACCGGTATGACTGGCAGCCATTCTCGGACATTGTGGCGTCCGGGCCAGTGGCGTACGAACCAAACCAGATCCAAACCTTAGCCCTCCACGTTGCTAAATACTGCGCATCATGCACGCATACGACTTGACTTCGTTGGGTGTGTGGGATGTGCGATCGGGTTTTGGATTGGGTCCGCGGTTATAATTCAGTATCACTGCGCTAGCCAGGTGTGATGTGGGGAAACTGAGTCTGGCTTTTGGATCCATCGTGCGTTTTGTTGTGAATGGCCCGCAGTAGTAGTAGAGCGTTCCCCTCGCACATTCCGATGGGTGCAAGCAGGCGTGTTTGGTCTCTGGTGTAAACTCACATCGTAAAATATATAAATTGAGGTGTTTTCGATCGTTTTCCAAGTATGGGCAAACCCCACTTCTTCAGCCCTACAGCTGCTTCAGATTGTGTCGCCCTCGCGTACGGAATACACACCCTGCATGAGGCCAGATAGAACTCGTAGCACGCGCGGTCGAAGAAAGTATAGCACGCGGCTTGCACAGATGAGTCGTGACGAAATCTTCGATCTCAGAGCTGTTGCTTCGAATTTAGACAGTAAATATCGCTTTGTGCATGTACGTTCCAGCTACGAGTATTTGTCGGCTTGCCCTGGTAGATTGGACTCGCTTCACGATAGAGGCAACGCTTTTTTGTTCAGACTTGTTCCGACTCATGGGGCTTCTGGGCTGAAAAACTTCCCAACATATTTGGCATGTTTGCGCTACTTTTAGAATACGACCTAGTAAAGCAGGAGTAGTAAGCCTTGGGGTTGATCGTTCACCGGGCAAAGCGAGAGTAGATTTTTATGTTGTGGTCTGTGTTCCGGGTCGTATGTCGTTTCCCTCTACTGCCCCATATAATTCATCTACGCTACGTATACAGGTCAACTCATTAAGAATTTCATTCCATCCACCTTTCCCCCTATTTTTTCAGCATTCGCTCGGTTTCTTATATTAATTCGGGTTGCTATCAACCGCATTCTATTGTCTTGCAAAAGTGATCTATCAAACCGTTCATCCCCTCCCCGCACAGGGCTCCTGCAGGGAGGAGGCTCGTCAAACTGCAGGAGCGCACCCACCCCTACCGCAGCGTGCTTCACCACCTACAGCAGCACGCACGTTGGCTATATCATGATATAAGTGTAGGCCATCTACTGCTGCAGATTCCTTACGCCCGCCGTTTGGTGAGATGGTGGTGCAGTATAATAAGCGAAAACTGGCGTACAGAAAGGAAGCACGCGTCTAAATTCCGTCAAGGTTCGTTCGTCTCTCACCCAGACAAGACATACATACACAGATGCATGAGATTTTATACAAAATATCGCGCGGATCAGGACTTGGACCGTCCTTACGGAAGATCGATATAACGAGGTGATAGTCGATAGTTATATGTCCGAGGTGTACCAAAACCTCATCATCATCGTAAAAAACTGTCAAAACGTTAACGCTTTTAACCACACAACAATATTACCCGCCGACCTGTCTCGTGACGCCCTGGAATGTAACGTCCGGCTGCACGGTGAGGTCGCCCAGCACTTTCAGTGCGAAGTTCGTGAAGACCACGGGCAAGTCGGACTTGATAGTCAGGTCGTTGCGCACCCGGAAGCGCGTGTATTCATCGCACTCGAAGTCGCTCCTGGTGATGGTGAGAGAGGTGATGGTGCCGTCGTCGATGCCCTTAAGCTCGGCGCACGAAGCGACGTGGTAGTGAATAGCGTTGGCTGATGCGGCGATGGTGGCTGCGAGTCCGAGTCCAAGGCCGGTGGCAGTCTTCATGTTGTCTGCACACGAACTGATAGATAGATATTCCTTTCGCTGTATTTCGACGAAGCAGTTCGCTGGTAGAGTGTGTGCGAGCGACGCGAACAATGTGGTGGGCGAGGCTTGTTGGGTGCGAGGAAGTGGGTGTGAGAGGATGAGAGCGGCGGGGGTTCGAGGGGGGTGGACAGGATGCCCGCAAATATTGTTTGACAGTTTTATATTGGGCGGGAGTTTGTGCTCGCAGATACAGAAATGGATATGTTTCTTCATGCGTACAAAACCTCATTTCATCATACGATAATCGTTCTTCCGTACGCTTGCATAGTAGGCATCAAGGCAGTGTACCGAATAATATACCGAAAATGTAGGGTGCGTACTGCTGTGTAGACGAAAGTTCACATCGAAATAGTGCCAACACAGTATTGATAGTCCTACGACATAATGATGATATCTGACAAAACAGTTTCACCGCTGTGACAATATTGCTAGCTTCCACGGGGCAACATTCACACTCCTTAGGCGAGATCGTGCAAGATTTCTAAGAACCCAACGAAGAGATGAACGGATGAATCTACCTAATGAGACAATACCTACAATCGTAAAATGATGTAAGCGCGATCACACCAAGCGTACTAAGACGAATTTTGGAGATATCGATCTCAGACCTTGGGTTTTGAGTTCGTTTCGATCCAGCATGTATGTGCGCGATCGAACCATCACACCCAGGTCGCAGCTATTCATACAGCAAGTATCAGCATGAATTTACCGGGAAAAATCGATCATACACACACAGCTGAGTTTCTTTCCCAATTTCGTTCAAATTTATGCATTCATGGCACAGTCGAACGAGAGAAACGTCGGTCTCGCGCGCTCGCACCCCAAATGGGAGCAAGTCGTCCTACGGTACAATACGGATATTTAAATCCAGCAACAGTAGCTACGTTCTGAAACTAGGTCCCCCTCGGACCAAGAGGTCCACTCTACGACAGACCAATATCGCAGGCGTAGAGTCAGACTGCCCATGTCCATGTGCATGCCCATACTCATGCGCATGGCATGCATTTGCACATGACATGCGTATGCGCATGTATATGTACATGCACATACATGTGCGCTTGCAACAGATATGTATGTGGATACACGGGTACATGCGCACAGCATATTTGTGTAGTTTTATATTTCAGGCTGCCGCATGCCTGATACAGTATACACGCACCAGGTAGTACACAGTCCGTAAAGGCAGAAAGAGGTACATGGAGTCAATGAGCTATATAGATATTGTGGTTTAAGCAGCCGCTTCGTTCTCGTTGGCGACATACATTCACACCTCACACCTTCTCTAGCTCGAAACAGGCTTAGGTCCGGGTGGAACGAGGCTCGTATAACAACCCGTTTGATTCCGCTCGCGCCTGAGGCCCAAAACCCACTCGTGAAGTATGCATGCATGTATGTCGTGTTGATGTGTGCTTGGTTTCTTCCTATATATCAGGTACCTGGTACGGGATTCTTTTGGTTGGCCTGTTTTTTACATCGTGCAAGATATATTCGGGAAATGAGTTGATTCGAGAAACATCGTCGCTTTCATCACGACCAGCGTGGTTACGTCCGGGCTTATCGGTAGGGCTCAGCTTTGGGTGGTAGCTCAGCTCCGGTTGTTAATTTCATTGTTGCGCTCCCGGTTGCCACCCTGATTCGACCTGCGATAGATCCTCCAGACTCCCTCTTGGCAGAAAAACAGCCACCGGCCGGCGACACAGAGCAGACACAGATACAATCAGTGCACCTTCTACGTATATGGCCGGTGACACAAAGAAGACACAGATGCAAATAGTGTGCCTTCTACGTATATGGCCGGCGACACAAAGCACGCATAGATACAGCATGTGTGCATGGGCATCTAACAAGATCAGAAACACCGAGACCAATAAACGTCATTTACAGGTACTTGCTTTGCACACGAACACGTGTTCCAACTCTGGCACGTCAACCTTTGTCTGATCCTCGTTTGTACACATCGCAAACCGTAGTCCGCTCGGCCTCCCAGCGTGCAAACTGTTCGCATACGGCGTGCGTACGTATAGGAATAACCGCCCGGTGCCATATGCGTTGTGACGCATAAGCTCCAAACCCACAAGGGTGGACTAGCTCTTTATTGTTGATGGCGCCGGCCTGTCGCTTCGCTATCGGCTCTATACCTGAGGCGAGACGTACCCACCCGCGGCTCTCCCTGGGGGGCTCCGGTCGCTGTGGGATCAGACCCGAAAATTGTTCTCATTTGACTTTACTCCCGTTCTCCCCCGTTTTACCACCTTGAAAGGTCTCTCTCGGCCAAACTGACCTCGCCCGATGATGGAGGCGTCTGCGCAAAAATCGCAGCAGGCAGTTCAGTGCTCAGTGCCTCCTCGGAATGGCATTACAACAGCAGTAGTACCATTCATTGTTGTATGCATCTAGTACAGGATATTTGGTAGTGTTATGTATTACTGTATTACAGGGGGGCCACACTGAACAGGACCAAATATTATCGGTCTATTATAAGAAGGTAACTTTACGGGTTTTTGTTTGTAGCATAGGTCCTTTTTACCATGGTCCCCCGTGATAGTATCTGGTACCGCTGAGGACAATAAAATAGGAACCGGTCGAAATAAAACCGACATCTGACAACGTGCAGCGCTCGTGTCGCTCATGCACACCATCCACATACTAGAAGGTAACTACGGTAGAATCCAATGGCTTCAAATAACGGAAGGCGTTATCGATCACGCCTCAATACTTGCCAAACTTATCTACCTGTCAAGACCTGCCCCCCCCTTATGAATGCCTCTGTTGACTCAAAACCGACGTTCCACGAGGAAACTTTGGATAGGTGTTTACATTGTGAATGTTTCTTCTTCTTCCCATATATCATGTTTGCCCTTCTTGCATACCTCGCTATAGTCGTAACTTAGATCTGGTGTCGATCGCATACCAGGCTTTCCTTCTCCCTCCCAACTTCGGTTCGTGGTATGGCTTTTTTGTCGCGAGAAGATTTACGCCCTTCCCTCCCTCGTCCAATAGCGTCAAACTGATGAACTACCCACGCTACGCGCTCTCAGCAGTTGATTCCTTCGTGTGTTGGAAAATTCCGAGCTTCGCCTGCCTTTTTGGAGTCAGCTCTAGCAGCACTCGAAGGTAACACTACTGTAGACAAGCGGGGCGACCGTCATGCCTGCATGCCAGGGGACAGAGCCTGCCGGACCCGGCTTAAAATAACGGTGTCTGGAGTCAGGGGAGCTTGCAATGAGAAGGAAGGACCGGGGACAGCGATTGAAGTGGATGGAGTTTTTTTAGCAGCGAAAGTAGGTTTCTTCGTTCTTTCAGATTTATTCCGGTTTGTTCGTGCGTGGGGATGTTCAAGACTGATCACTCATAAAACTCGTGATGTACTTCGAAGTACGTCGATTTTCGAATGTCAAACGAGATGCAATGCGAAGAATAACATCCTGACGGCTCTTACGTTTTCGTCCCCTCATCGGTAGCACCGTCACCCAGTCCGTTCACTCTCAGCCCGGCAGCCGCCACATAATTCACATAGCACGAGTATCGTCCCTCTGGTAAAGCACAACCATTTGTGGAAACTCGTTCAGAAAATGTTACCGGCAAGCACTCAGAATGCGCGTAGACTTCATAGCAAACGCTTGCCGTCTACACGTAAAATCGTTCTAGAAATGTATTCTCTTTTGGCTCTGACAGGGTGGGGATGTCAGCCTGGCATTCAGTTTCAGGTTTTTCACGAGAAGGCCGGATACGGTACCCGCTGAGTAGCCTGGTCAAACGATGCAGGCGCAGGGGGGCATCAGGTAGATCCTGTTTCGTTCCGATAGAGTTCTTGTTCCCATCCCATTCAAGCTGTATCTGCACTACCTTCTTCTCCTCCGTCCCATTCGCGAGTCAGATCCCGTGTCGCACACATGATATGCATTTGTATTATATATTAATAGAAACCCACATACACTCCCTGACTTCTGCAGCTTCAGGTTGTGTCTTCCTAATAGCACAAGTACCAAGCATTCCCCTCTCCCCTTCCTTCATTTACAATGCGAGCAGCGTGCAGCATTCACCTTCCCTTTCTGTCTGAGTCGCGTCGAAATGTGCGTCAACACGCTAGCTAAGGCGTTTCCTGTATCGATGCTACACAGCTACGATCCAGTCCCTTCGGGGGCTCGAACTCGCGAGATCGATCACACGTAAGAGGTACGAGGCTTGCCATTACTTTACACACCCAAAGTAGTGTTGCTCGCTAGGACCGGCTTGTCACCCTTATTCTTCTCCGATCAGGTTCCACCTAAACCTCAGTCCTACAAGCTGACCGCGCGTTGTGCAGTAATCAAATTATTGACCAGGTATGCAGAGTTTTGTGGAAACTATAGGTATACTATGGTCTACTATAATAATAGTCGAAATTATTAGGACTTTCCTGCCTTGTGCAAGGTGAAAACCTTTCGTCACAACCGCTCCTAATATTCCAACCACGGCATGATTGTATATCTTTCGAATTGCATTATCGTCATCGTTTTCTGAGTCGTGGGAGAGAGAGGTTTCTCCCCTCGGCCAGATACCTGTATCGCAGCTTCCTGCAATACCCTGAGTTTCTCGACCACCATATTCTACGTCTCTCTCCCTCCTATTATACCGGCCGGGTTCCTAACCATTACGGCCTATACTTGTCTCGGATGACAGGGCCTCCGAACGGTACGGTACCATTCGACTTCTCAACACGGAGGTGATGTGATACTACTATTTACCGTACTCTTAGTTATTCCCTACCCCACACTGTTCCTTCCCCCGGCTGTCTCTGCCTTGCCACCTTTGTCTTTGCCAGCTCACGGGACACCCTAGTGGAATCTCCTTTGCTATTTCTCATGTACGCCTTGTACGCGTCGGACCTCCACCTCCCTTCCCTGGATGACTCGTTCCGCTATGTCATCCCCCGCCGCGAGCGTGGTCCCGGCTCCTATACGCAACGAGTGCAAAGCGAACCCATCGGGATTCCGACCTGACTTCGCCACCACCTCCTTGATTGCTCGAAGGACACGGCAATACTCAACGACTCTTAAAGCCTTGCCACATCGATACGAAGAATAGGGGGCATGGTCGAGAGAACTGCAGTTTTTTTCCACGCCTTCAACGACTATTTGAAGTAAGTATTGGATTAAATGAGGCCTCCTGCCCCAGTCGGTGGTCCTACCCTGGGGTATCTTCCCGCGCTAACCTCGAGTTTATCGCGGCCTATGTCTGCCCGAAGTCGCCCTGCCTACAAACAAAAACCCTGATGTTCTAAGCTGGGTGGGTAAGGTAGTCAGTGTTTTCCCCATTTCCCCGTCTTAAACTCTGGCGTTAGGTCTTCTGAAACAGGAATGATGAGGCGTGCAGTGTGTACGTAAATGAATTCCAATCGAAGTACTGGATCCACCTCGGTATCCTCGATTAATCCGGATCTATCGATTGTGGACTTTTCAACAGTATTCTTCCACGCCTTCATCGACAATTTGAACTATGTATTGGGTTAAAAAAGGCCTCCTGCCCCAGTCAGCGGTCCTACCCATACTCCCTTACGTCTCTGTCTCCCGCTTTTACCCGCTGAGCTCGGGTCGGTTGTCTCACACAAACTTACTGTATCTCTCTCCGATCTACCGCTTGGTACACGCCAAAAAGTTTTTCTAAAAGGCTGGGGAAAGCGGCAAATCCATAGCCGTCCTGTAGTCGCGTTCATGCTCACGCTTAGAGGCCCCGTCGCACGTTTTTTCGGACGCTTCAAACGAGTTACTAGTGGTCGCCCCGATACAATACCGCGCTACTTTTGTCTTCCACCCCCCGATCTTCATGATCTCATATACCGCTATCCCCGCCAATGACTTGCTGAGGGAGCCCCCCACCCGGAAAACATTATATCAACTACAACGGGCAACGGCCCCGCTGTCCGCCCCAGAAGACGACCTTGGCCAACGAACCTCACTTCGAGTCCGCACGAGTACACCGCCAACCTGTTACTGATCCCCCTCATGCCCCTTAAACCACACCTCCACCTTGTCCGGCTGTTGCCCTCGCATGTTTCCTAACTATATGCTCTTGGCGAAAAATCCGACGTTACAGGACCTCGTGTTTGCTCGTACCCAGCGTGGGGATGCCGACCTACGCTCGATGCCTTGCTTGAAAGGACTGCGTGCGAGGCCTTCCCTTCCAAACCAAACTTGTTCTATTCCGGTTCCCGATACAGACATGCCACATTTCCTCTTCCAATAATTACTGCTTCATCCGTTACTTCGTTCGCGCATTCCGTTACTTCGTCTACGGACAAAACTACCCATTAGCAAGCCCCTCATTATATGGCGTTCGATGAGCCATTAGTTGGTCCGGCCATGTACACGGTCATAAACGGCGCCATGGTTGACCCTGGGCGATCATGACCGGACACGCTGCCGAACATGGGCGACCATGGCCCGGCCCGTGGCCGGTCATTGGTGAATATAGCCGGGGCCGTGGTCGGCAATGTTCGACCGTGACTTACACCATGACTGGTACCATGAGTCAGTAGAAAACGCAATGGACGATTCCACGACCATGGTCGGTCGATCATACCTTTGTCCATATGCTGCTGGCCCATGGATCCATCCATGGCCACAGTCGTGGGTCCATCCATGAACGAAGCTATGGTCGATCAAGTGTCGGCCTTTGCCGAGGCCGTGGACGACCATGAGCGGCCATGGCGGCCTTCATGGCCGCCCGGGGTCAATCACGACGGCGTTCATGGCACCGTCCATGATGGTCCAAGTAATTCAGATCACACAGGAGTGCTCACCTCGATGACGTTTGCGGTTATGTTATTGTGCTGTTTTTCGCCGTTCCACAGACATTTTTCGACATACCGTATCGCACCAACCAGGTATAATTCTTGGTTAAAGAATCAGGATGGACACAGTTTGCATTGATATATTTGGGCACAAGCAAATAAATGTGAGGACAGCACATGGTACAGCAGAAGTAGTGGCACCATCACGAACGACAAGTAAATGCATATCTGGTAGCTTCTAAGTGTTTTTGTCAACATCAAGGCAGGAGAAGCGCGGTAGTATCAAGTGGCAGCGGTGAGCTCTTGGTCATCAAGAATCATCGAGTAGTAGCAGCAGCACTAGCACTACCAGCACAGAAGCTTCACTACCAGCCGCACTGGAGGGAGGGAGCAAGCAGCAGCTATTGCAGCGGCGGCAGGTTCAGTCAGAAGCACGAATATCGAGAATACTTGAGGGAGTCGATGCCTTCGTCATTTAGATGTACATGTTATAGTTACAAACAGCAGCAAAACTGCGGAACAGCCTCACTGGACGCTGAGTTAGCAGGTTTGTGTCACGGAGGCGTTCTGTCACAATTTGTGAAAATCTCCAGAAGCAGCTACGTCCTGAAAGCTGAATAAAAATAAAAATAATAGAAAAAACAGCCCTTTTACGAAAGAGGCCCTAAGAAAGTACGTACTGTTGTAGGGCAGTGGTAGCCTTTCCTCGCTTGGATCTCCGCCTGCGAAATAGAGCTTGATCTCCCTACTCGAGGAGCTACAAAGGTGTAGGGAATCTGTAAGAAAGGATAACACAAGAAGGCAACAGTGTTTAACCTCCTCCGTGGTGCCAGAAGGTATCGAGATACGGGGTGTCTGTCCGGGAGCAGTGCTACGCGTAGGGTGGACTTCGGGTGGGCAGGGAGCCAGGCGTCGGAAGCCCTCTTCATTTCGTGGTATGCAGAGCTGAGAGGAGGAGTGGCCCGGCGAGAAACACCCTCCGATACACGGGTAAAACGTAAGGCAAAAGAAGCACGCATGCCCGGTTTTTCCTGATGATGCGCCCCCAATATATGAAGAAGAGACAGAATACTACCCATATTTTTGTACCTACCACGTATCGCTTCTCACAACTACCAGGTATGTACCAGGAGGTGTGCTTGTATATCACATCAAGCTTGCAAATTTATGTTTTGAGCAAATTGTCTATTAAGCTTAAGATTTCTTAGTCCTTCTGATGTATAATGTCGTCGCCCGTCAAAATAACACTGGAAAACCGAGGTACTCTTGGTAATTGAGAACCTATTAGCCGCGAATTTCACCCCACTGACGTCAAACAGCAGTAGACGAGCCAGTCGTTGGAGCTCCGATCCTGGTCTACTTTGTGGTCTGAGGGCTGAGGCTTCTTGGAACGGCAGCAGCACTGTTGGCCACCGAAGCCGAACCAAGGCTGCAGTGGTTTTGTATGGGGGTACTTCGGAGTGATAGAAGAGATACTACTGGAGGATTTAAGTGGAGGATGTTCGATTAATATCGGGCTGGAGCATGTGTCATACGTTGTAGAAGAGCGAAGGGAAGAGGCACTCCGCTATACCTGGTATATTGCAGCAGCCGGGTATACCCTAGCGATCTACGTACTGGTCCAAAACGGCCATCCGAGCAGGTCAATGTAAGAGAAAAGAGCTGCGCCGCCCATCTACTTCATCTCGTCGAGTTTTACAGGGGTATATGCGTGACGGAGGTGGATAGCATTCCATGGTCCACCAACCGATTGCAGTGCGACATTGCTATTTCACAGTTCAATAGCTATTATTCCTGTTCGGTGTTCGGAAGTAATCACGCACATGCGCGCTGCTGAACAAAACCTAGTCGTCAGAACGTTGACCACATTATCGAGCACGCAACTTGCCGCGAGCTTGTGCGGATTATCACTACTGGTGAATACTTTGGGTGGCACGCGTACGATTGCCGTAGGGTGCACCATACCGGGATGACAAACGTTGGCATTCAGGACTGTGCTATTTTCACATCTTGGCTCGAACTTCTTGACACCGAGCGCGCCGTTCGAGACACTCAATTGAATGTTATATAATACGTTCAGACTCGCAGCCGACCGCAGCAGCCCTTACAGTCGGATACCGCCGCAATGGGGCGTGTTTTATATAGCAATCAAAGCGCTTAGCAACACGCCTACGCCTCCGACTCCGACACGTCCTACGATAGAGGGATTACATTTCCGTCAGAATGTTTCGTGGATGACGGGGTTTCCTCAGCCCAAAATCGTCGGAATGCAAATCTCAATCTTGTTCCGAACAATGACGTGTTTGTTCACTTGGGTGGCAGGATTATAAATCGAGATTCAACTTGATTTCTGCGGAAGTCATTTTTCGGGTGACTTACTATGAATATAGAGCTCCTTAGGTGAGGAGCTCCGGAAAAAATAGGGTCAACCTCTATCATCGTAGAACGCCTCCCACCGGCAGTCGACCACAGTTACGTTCGGGATAAACAAACACTGCAACAACTGGCCGTCCCATCTTGATGAGCACCCGCTCCAATTCGAAGTAGGCCCCGAGACACACCTTTCGCACCTCGTGCGTGGTTGACGTGCTCATCTTTCATACTTGGGGGAACTTCCGCAGCACCAACACTGAAACCCTGAAAACAACAGGCATACCAGGCATGATATGGAGCCTTCAACGCGCAGTTAACTCGCACTGGGTGCTCTGGGCTGAGAGGGCACTTCAGATCACCTCGGCATCGCTGTCTCGTGCACATACCCACGACAACTGCGTGGTAAGCAATGCTCGTCGCTGAGGTGCCTCTCCCATCGAACTTTTACCGTACGTAGATATGTTGTAACAGAAGGTGGTTTGGATGTTGGTATTCGAATGAAAGACCTCATTTACACGGCTTAAAATACCTCATTTACACGGGTTAAAAGCCCTCATCTACACGGAACGTCACACCATTTGTTATGGAAATGCGTACGCATCCATCTTCTGTATGTTCGTGACCAATGTTCAGTAGCACTGTTCTATGCACGTCATGCAGTAGAAGCATGTGTGATCGGTATGATTAGTGTGGTTTGGCATGTAACGTATGCGGAGGAATTACCTGGTAGTGTTTAGTGTCAGCATTCGTAGAACACCCGTTGTTGACGGGTACACGAGTCTCACTCTTTGTAATCTCTCTGACTCTTCTAGGTATATTAGCTATCCATGCCAACTCCTGGATATTATCGTCGTCCTGTCTGGACTACCACCAGTCTTTCGGTTCTGTCTATCTGCTGTGTTGGCCGCAAACGCCGTGTCTGCAATATCGAAGCATCGTCTTTTGCACCGACGTACTGCTGTACTTTTGCTGCTACAAACTCTCCGAGCTACCACATCCGACTAACGTCGGTGGGCGTCAGCCTCTGCCACCACCTGCCTGGGCACTCATCACAGTTCCCATAATAGGGTATGAGCCTCTAAGTATCTAGCAGGGCGCCAGCATACTTCGGGGAAAGATGTCTTCGGCCGTCCCTGAGCGCGATCCGACTCGGGTATCCGAGTGCGGACTACTGTGTACACACCGGATATTTGGATCTTATTGGAGGTCGGGCCTTTCGGTCGGAGATTGCATCGAGTGCACCCGCTTGCTTTTGGACACGGACTGATCACCTGGCTTTGAAGACTGCACATTCGGTACGAATTTGTTGCTGCTTTGTGTAGAGCTTTCAGCGGCATAATATCTAGGCGGTGATTCCGGTCGGCGAATAGAGTTGTGCAGTTTTGGTGGTTGTGCCCGCGGGCTGTTTGCCACGGAGCGTGTACCGCATCCATCCAAACGGGATATATCGTTCCACTCGCTCAGGCGGTAATTCCACTATAAATAGAGGAGCCTGAGTGCGTCCGTGTTACCGCGCAGCGTAGTCTGGTAGAGCTAACGTCCACTTACTACTTAGCGGCAGCTGAACACAATTCGCCTGTTGGCATCCGTGCTGCAACCGAATTCAACTCTGCACTGAAAGACGTGTAGCATCTGTCTAAGCAGTACACCTGACCCGTGTGCCTGCAGGGCGACGTGACTGGATTTAGCAATTCCTGAAGGTCACAGGGCTGTGGCTTCGCTACTTTCAGTCGGTTCGTCTGGGCTGTGCGCTCTCAGCGTACGGTGCATCAGGGTGGGCATAGAAAGTGTCTGCTGGACGCTTTTTGTGAGCTTGTTGCTGCAACCACCGCAAGCCTGCACGTAACGTGTAGTACTGTAATCTGGACAGCACGTATCTTCGCGTCGGGGGCTTGCGTCCTCGGGGCGTTCGTATTGTGCCTAGGATTAGCCTGCACGCCTAGGTTGACGCGTAAAGTTGTCGGCTTCTGG
>JBBMHQ010057777.1:0-16006 GCA_037834295.1 Postelsia palmaeformis
TGATAGTGTCCTCCTTCGTCTTGAGGAGAACTAGTCCTGCCCACTTGGTGTGTTGATCAACGAAGTTGTTGGCGTACCGGAAGCCACCCAGCACCTCAGGATTGATGGGTCCCATGAGATCGGAGATGCCGAGCTGGAAAGGTCGTTGCACGTCGTCAGACGCCCGTTTGGGGTTATTTTGTTGTGGACTTTTCCCGATTGCACAAACATCGCAAGCCGCATCATCTATGGATGAGCAACGTGCCTCTAAAAATGGCTCAAATTACGGAGGTATGCCGTTTTTTCCTATTTCCTTGCGGAACGTATCGCATGCTTGTACCTGGTACTCACAGTGTCCGGTTACGTATCTTACCCTGCTGGGCCAAACTTCCGAATGCCCGGTGCCACCAGAATCGATCAAATCGTTATTAGCGGTATATCGGGGCGACACTTCAGCCTACAAGCACCGCTTGTGGTCTTCAGAGAAAGGACTCGCCTCAACAGACGACGATCGTGCCCGACCACTGATTCTGCACACAAATCTAAATTCAAAATTCAAAGTATCCATCCCCGCAGTTCTAAAGCCACAACGCCACATATGTATGGAACTCCTGACAAGCGCATCCCACAGGAGCAACACGAGAGCAAAAAAAGGAGAGGTCGGCCAACGTTCTCTCGGTCGGCTACCCCATGCACCACTACGTATGTTCGATTGCGGCTGGGCAGTAATCGCTTGGGCAGCAATCGCTTGACTTCGGTCCCCATTCGCAAAGGTGAGTGGGATTGGTTGTCTCTCAAATCAGGAAAAAGGAGATTGCAAGTTTTTCTGGCTGGTGGTTCGCTCCCAGCTTCTACCAATAGTGTCCCTACGAATGCACCTCTGGTATCATACAGTATAAAATAGCTACTCTTACCTTCGGTGTTTATTTCTGCAGAGTTCCCCACGAGGTCTCGAGATATGCTGCAGATGGTTTGGCATCAGTGATACAGCAGCAGTAATCGTCAGGTTGAAACATCGAAAAACACACAGCAGTAGATCCCGGTAATTCTTGTATTTCGGATGCACTCGTACAGCAGTAGTACTGATTCACCTACAGCATTACCAGATACCTGGTACCTGGTAGTGCCTGTGGACCTATGGACCCTTATTAATATGTAAAAACGAAGACGTACTTGCTGCTGTGATCTACCTGCACCAGTAACTTGGTACCGCTGCAATAATAATGCAAGCCCCACCTTTGGCTCGTTCTTGGGGAATAACCCCCTCGAAAGCGGAGTTGGTTCGGCAGTCTAGATGGTATCGGTGACGCTAGGAACTCGCTCGGCAGCATATTTGTTACTGTCGTCAACTTGGGTGCGTTGTTGGATACTGGACGGCAATTGTACACAGCAGTGATTGTTGTTTCGTCACCATAATCTATTCCGTGGTCTCAAGGCGGCTCTGATACTACGATAATAGCCAGCCAGCTATTAATAGGAAGAGGGAGGTGAACGAAAAAATCAACAGAGCAGCAGCAGCAGCAGCAGCAGCAGCAGAAGAAGAAAAAACAGTACAGCAGTACAGAAGTATGGACCCGCCAACGAGAAACGCCTAATCTGGGCAAGCCTGAGATCCTTATTGGGGCACCATCTTCAAACAACCTTGAGCATACTATATTGTACCTGGTATTTTACAAGGGATTTAGAGCAGATTTCCCCGCTCAGCCGTTTTTCTTAGCCCCATTTTTTTCAGCGTTTTCCTAAAAGTGACCTCTGTTTTTCTCCTTATTTCAGTAGGCTCTTTCTTAATCGTGGGCGCTCACTGCTGTACGGCAGCAGCATACGCCACCCGCAACCTCCCTTGCACAGCGACGTATAGCTGGATACGCTTGGTGGCGCTCAGGACTGATGCTGCGCTGCTGTTTATTGTCTGCGTTGGTTTTCGACCTGTGTTGGTTTGAGGGACGTGGATTGTCTGAGCATATCGGCTTCAGCCACGGCTGAGCACGGCTGAAAATGGATCCTGTTTTCGTTGGGTCGGTCCATAAGTGCGCACTCGGTGTTTTTCGGCGCCGGTGCTTCGCCTCTGTTCGCCAGCTTTAGCAAAAGCAACAACAGCACAGCAGCAGCAGCAGCGGTTGTCCCTAACCTTCTTGTGGGGTGCTCTCAGTGTTGTTCAGCGCTGATGATGTGCCTGGTGTTTGTTGCCTGCGTTGGTTTGTGGCCTGTGGGTTTGATGGACGTCGTACCCTACAGGTGAGTGATATTGTTGTTGCTCAACACTGGCGCTGTTCTGGTGTTTGTTCAGCAGCTGTAGCCAACACAACGGCAACCCAACAACAGCAGCAGAGGCAGCAGGGGTAACTAATCCCTGGCCTTCCTGCGCAACGGCCTATAGCTAGGTACTCTTGGTGTTGCTCGGCGCACGTGGTCTATCTGCTACTGCTACTGCTACTGTGTGTTTTCTGCGTTTATTTGTGATTCTTTGGTAGTTTAATGGACGTCGTATGCCTCGGGAAATTGGCTTCAGAAAAGCAGCGTCGGTAAATCGGCTTCAGCCAGCTGGATTGGTGGGTTTGCTGCGGGTTTGCGTAAACGCTAACGAACGGTATATAACACCTGCGTTGGTAAACGTCTTATTCGTCACGAAATCGGCTTGATAAGATCGGCTTCAAAATATAGGCTTTGTCCAGCTCGAGAGCGGGCCCTGAAAGACAGCGCCGTCAAAATTAGGGAGTCGCATTCGCTCGCAGTGAGAAAGACTACGGTAAGAGTTGGCAACGTCCAAGCCGACTTGCATATATTTATAACTTCGAAGTACGAATTTAGTTTATGTTCCCGACGGTGCGACGTTGCGGATTGGGTGGTAGATGTAGTATACATAAATATGTTCGGATTGACCACTTCGTGTTGTGCCTTTTTTGTATGCAGCAGAATCAAGGGTAGGGTATTCTGGAGCATGTTGGTAGGCTGTTGACGGCTACTGATGGCTGCCAGCGGCAGGCTTTGTGTCCGACTGTGTCATCGCTCCGCGTCGTGGATCCTCCGAAGCAGGGGGCATCACTCTTTGCAAACAATCATCAACAGTAAGGAGTATCTATAAATAACGAAAGTGGACTTTCAACACCTTCGGTGAACTAAGAAACCGCATATGAAAACGTGTCCTGTCCTTGGGCCAACACGTACGAGTTCAAGGCTCGCACACAAGTTGGGGTTTATAGAGAGCGGGCAATGTACTGCGTACTGCACATTCTTACAATTTCTCGTATGGAGGTACGATCTCGATAATACAGTACTGCAACCCGTGACGCAGGGTGCACACGTAAAGTCAGGCCGTGCCCGTATATTCGCGCCAGCAGCACATGCCGAAAAAAGGCAACCGCAACAAGCAGAAAACAGCAGGAGCAAGCAGCCTCGCCCGAATCTGATGTATGATGCAAGCCGTTCCAACACGAACTGACATGTACGAGCGTACCAGTCCACATCAAATGGTTTGCTGCTGAAGTTTCACTGTCTTCACGATGAATACTACTCTTGAGTACTAAGCAGCACCAACAGAATGCACGAGACAAGGGACAATATCGCTATTCTCCTAGCTTGTCATTATGACATTTAACCCCTCTGTGCACGCAATTTATTTGTTGTTTTGCCTACTTCGGCTCAACTTATGTTTCGAGGTGAACGTCTGCATCTCCGGTCACTAAAACCGCATTTAACATATCTGATGTGTTGTACTTTCACGTTGGCAATTAGATACCTGGTAGTAATCGTAGTGGTAGTAGTGTCAATTAGGATATTCGCTTGTACGTCTACTTTGGTATGCCCCGCGGAACATTGAGTCTCCGTGTTATGATGTATGGTGTCGTATTTTGTGTGAAACGTGTTGTTATGGTTGCAGCTCCGCGCTTACACGCCTCTTTATGCGAGAAACCGTTTCAAAACACTGCTGTATCCGGTGCTGGTATTGTTTACTATGTGCGTCTACGTCACGGTGCGTATGTTGGGCGAACGATGTCACGATAAATCGTGTATATCTCAGAGTCATTGTTTCGTTTCGAATGGCCCTTCCACCTGCTTTAATCACCGCTCATCTCTGACCCCAGTGAATCACACGGAACACTAGCAACAAACTGCATCCCATATTTCCCCGCGCACCCGGCGCTCGCTGTTGTTCATGGTGCAGGCGAGTAGAAAGAGGCCATATCACGAGCACCACCACCACGTCGTAGCGCTGGCGGGAACGATGGACGACTCTTCAAGCGAACAACACAAGCAAGAACGAGCTCTGCGGGCGATTCAAGTGTGTGCCGTTTCGAGCTTCCTGGCAGATAATCGGGGATTGACAGAATCCTGCCTTGTCCTTTGCAACTTGCGTCGCGAATGTGTTCCAGTGCGGGACCTAAAAATAGGCAATCATGCCCCGTCGACTCTAATGGCAGTGTTCAGGCCGGGCCTCTCTTCCGCCAAAGCCGAGGGTGCTTCTAGGGTGTTGGTGCCTCAAAGGGTGCTAGAGATACGCTGGATGTTCAACGACTCTGTCGCTACGCACTTCTGGGAGCACGGGGAGGAGGGCGAAGAGAAGGAGGAGGTTGAAGAGGAAGAGCAGAAGGAAGATGGGGACGAGGATGAGGGAGAGAAAGATGGGAACGACGATATGGGGGACGAAAAGGAGAAGGGAGGAAACAAGACAGAAGAGAATGTCGAGCGAAGTCCGGTCATCGCTAGTTGCATCGACTTTAGCAACGCTAGCTGGCCTGAAGGCCTCCGGAAGATTTCCCTCGTCCAATTCAATCAGCCCGTGGACGGTGCGATCGGGCCCGATAGTTTGCAGGTACTAGGGTTTCACATCCCTTCTCGAGTAACCGAGGACATGTCTTATGTCCGTGGGACGAGGGGGATTTTCAACATGCCCCTCGACGGCGTGAAGTTTCCAGCTGGTCTGCGAGAGCTATTTCTGGGCCACAATTTCGACCAGTGCGTCGACGCCGTCGCTTGGCCCGACGGGCTGGAGCGACTGTCCATGCCCGGTTTCAACCAACCTATCCGCGACATCCAGTGGCCCTTGGGGTTGAAAACGCTGGAGTTCATTCCGCCCGGTGAGTTAGAGCGTCGGGAGAACCTAGACCACCTGCCCTGGAATCGGCAAGAATGGGGTTTCGACCATCCACTGGGCACGTTCCTGCCCATGAGTCTCGAGACTCTCTTGCTCTCTGACAATTTCAACCAGCCTCTCCAAGGTGTGACCTGGCCAAGCAAGCTTGCTGTGTTAGGGCTGGGTGCAGAGCTAACGGGAGATTCGTTCACCGAGGTCACATGGCCCCCAGGTCTTCGAAAAATAGTGTCTTCGGATTCTTGCTTCGACGTTCGAGATGCCCCCCCCGGCTGTCACGTGTTAAGTCTCGAGGAATATGATGGGTCAGACATGGTTCAAGACGAATTTGATCTTGACCCGTACCATGAAGTGGGTGAATATAAAGCCGGGTTCAGCTACGAAAGTGGGGGGAGTGATTTCTCGCTGTAGGCGCGGCAACGGACGAGTAAAACGTCAAATTGCTGTCAGTGCGGGGCGGTTGATAGGTCGGCGAAGCTCGATGTTTGAGTCGTGGCACGGGCATCCCACAATGCGGTCGGAGACGTTGTAAACAGGTTCCGTTGTTCATATTGCCCGATGTTGCGCGTGATTATTTCTGTGCATGCGTGTGCCCGACGGAAGCGCGACATCGTTGTTTGAGTGCATCATCAAGCACCAGGGAACGGCTTTCATTCAGTGTGGACCGGGCCCGCGTGGTCGACGTTCGTGCTTTAGGCTTGAGTAATGAGCAGTAGTCGTCGATCGTCTGCAACGTGTGTCTACCTGCACGGCGGATATTCCACCGTCCGGGAAGGCCTATAGGCACGCGCGTGGTCCCGCTCGGCGTACGTACGTGCAATGGATCTCAGGGAGATAATTGTAGCGGCAAGGTATGTGTGCGATGATGGAGGTTTGGGGCTCTTTTTTGTGGGAAACCATTAACGACGGCCTAGGCTCCACAATGGAGGGGCCGCTGGGGTGACATCGTCTCATTCCACGTGGTGCCTAGATGTCACGGGTTTGTCAATCGGGTTGCCTACTCATTTTGTTGCTCAGGTCACGCAAGCCCGGTATTGCTTGGGGTGTGTACACTTGCTCAAGTGGGGGAAACATCTACACAGGTTTATCTCTTTTGTAGCATAGGCTGGTACGCAGATAAATCCCACACAGTCCGCGTGGAACGCAGGTATTGTGTCCCAAAAGCCATAATGTCACCCTTGACTTTGGAAGCGAACGCTTTGAATCTTGTGAAAAGAACGTGGCTTGGACAGAACGAAAATTGAGTGAAATAGTATGGCTACCGTTCTTAACTTCCTGGCCCACTGCTAAGCAGAGCTAAGCAGCAACTGGCTGTAAAAACCAATCGAAACGTACCCAACAAAGACAGTCGTCGCGTCCAAGATGTCCTTGAAATATAGGCACACTTCTGAGTGCAAATTTAACTTTTTTTAATCAACATTTTTGCTGATATACTGAGATGTATTTGAATCTTGCCTGACTTATGAGGTGAAATTTCATGTCAATGCGGCGCCTCATTCGTCCCCTTTTCAGCGTTTTTCATTCACGGCTTGACCCCAGTACGGTCGGGACGAAGGAGAGGAGGGGTGCCTGGTGTGAACGTTCACCCGTGGACCTTCGGGATACCATCCTGCCAATCGTGCTTAGGGGGTCTGTCCAGAACAGACTCACCGCGAACGACTTGAAAGCTGTTGAAAGCCAATTGATGGTGTCAAAAAAGGCGAAAATCTGAGTCACAAGCGGGGCAACACAAAAAATCGGTGTGATTGCGGGGAAATTCCC
Source organism: Postelsia palmaeformis (assembly GCA_037834295.1). Taxonomy (NCBI): domain Eukaryota; class Phaeophyceae; order Laminariales; family Laminariaceae; genus Postelsia; species Postelsia palmaeformis. The sequence goes on from JBBMHQ010057777.1 coordinate 6,830, forward strand.
CCTCCAAATTTTGTTCCATACATTAGAGATTCCTGTCTATGCTCCTGCGCCACGGTCCCGTAAGCCCCAGTACACGCCTTCAAACAAGAAGGTGTGAGTGCTCCACATGGGCTGCGGGCGTCTTGCCGTGACGTCAACATTGCAATCGAAGCGGGCTAAAGTACGCGCGGGCGCCTGCCGCGAGTCTATTTCCCCTAGGCCCCGGATTATATGAAAAAACGGAGGATACACTCCCCTTAAACTATTGCCTTTCGAGAACCCCTTCCTCGGTTGTTCTATTTTATGCGTTGTTTATTTTGTCCCGGAAAGCTAGGGGAGGCCTGCATACATCAGGGGAGATAACGGGGAGTATGCGACTCATAGTCAATCCAGTCCTCCGAATTGCGCTGGGCCGCGGAATTGTACTCGGTGAACCTCGAAACATCACAACAACTGGTTCGTATAATATAAATTGGACGAATACCTCTGCCTACCGCCCCGGCGTCGTGCCTGGCCGAGGAGGGGTGAGGAACTTGCGCTCGCTGACACGTTGACCACTCCTCGCGAACATTATTTTAACGTCTCGTGAAGGGGGCTGCCTGTATCAGGTCTCACTCTTCTAGTATGTCTCTAAAAAGGGCCTGCAGATCGGCGACGGACTTCCCCGTGCTTGACATTATCCACTTGCGGACGAACCAATGCCTTCACGAGCCTAACTTCCTCCACATCGCGACGTCTCTTTTCCGAGCTCTGGAACGTCTGCATCTATGTGTCGTTCCCTGGCACTGTGACCCGCACCGTCCGCGTTTCATGCCACTTAAAGCAGCGGAGTTATTGCTGTTGCCGACGAGTTATTGTATGATCTTCTGTGGCTGGTCTATCTGGCCTGACATGTCTTCTACCCTGGTCACGATACCCAGGGTATCCTCGATCCGGCCCACCTACCAACAAACCATTATTCCTTCTGTATGTGCCGCTCCTGCCTCTCATCTCAAGGCAGCCATCGCGCTCCCACTTCTGTATCTCCCGGCGGGTCATTGGCGCGCCAACCTTGCCAGTAGTGGTAGCAGCGGCAGCAGCCACAGCGGTAGCCGTATCGTCTCTTCGGTGCGTGTTCTCGGTGCTACCCCCTTGGTTGTCGTTATTCGCCGGCTTTCCTCCTTGGCCTCATCCACCATATATTTAAAAAAAACATAATTTTGAACACCTGCCCACACTCTTGGCTTGACGGCTTGCGAGCCCATTCTTTGCGTAATGTCTGCTCGTCAGCGCAACCCACGGCAATGCTCCCCAAGAGTGGGTGTTCTCCTCGGCACCGCTCTTGCCACAAGTTTGGTTTTTTATTAAATCACCAGGTAAATATGTGCGTGTTACCCACTCCGAACCTGGTTGGCCAATTCTTCCGTACCTACAGTAGCAGCAGTACGAGTACAGCACCCGCGACCTAAGGTCATATTCTCAAAAAATTGCGCGTCGCTGTGATCCCCTTGGTAATGTTGTGTTTTCTACTTTCTACCCGTTCGCACCTCGCACACCCCTGGTGTCCGTGCCGATGCTTCAACCCTAGAGAGATAAAAGCTCTCACAGGCCACAAAGCCACAACCTGCGACACAGATTATTACATTATTGTTACGCAGCGAATAATGCACACTCCGGACAGCTCGTGAGCTAGCTCATCTAAGTTCAAGCATCGAAAAAATGTGCAGATGAGCTACCGCCTATAACTCTCGCGGGGGGAAACATGGGTAGCTTATGTCATGTAGCTCCTGCAGCTCATCTTGGGGGCAGATGAGCTAGCTCGTGAAGCCCCCATAGCTCAGCCTGGGAAAAAGTGTGTAGATGAGCTATCCTCTATAGCTCAAGCCTTCAAAACCCGTGCAGATACCGCCTCCCCGGTATAGCTCAAGCAGGGAAACCATGTGCAGATGAGCTATCGCCTACAGCTCGCCCCAGGAGGAGGTAATCATCGCTCATGCAAGCAGCTCATTGTAGCTCTTTTCCGGCAACACATACATGCGTGTAAGATAGTGTTCCACTGCTTGATAGGCATCGAGATTGGCAAAGGTTCACGAGAAGGCATTCTCTCTATTGGTAATTAATGATGGTTAGTTACATGTTTTGTCTTTTTTCTGACGAGTCTCTTCATACGTGCACCTTTCGCCAAAAGGCCAAAGGGGTCGACACGAGGGAAGTCGTCCGGTCACAGTCGTCTTTTTTTTGGGCGCGATCCGTGCAGTGTGAGGTGGGCGGCGTGCGCTCAAAAAATGTTGTGAGGCGGGAGTGGAAAATACTATTTCTTGGGGGGGGGTTTCGAGGCCTTGATTTATTTCCATGCGTACGTACCTGGTGCGATTTTCTATGTGTTGGCACGAAGCAGAAGTTGTAGTTTAGAGAGGGTGTTACGCTCAGCTGACTACAAGATCGTAACTCTGTCTCCCAGCAGCCGCAGCAGGCAGCAATATGCGCCTGTGGTAGATATGCACTGGCTGTAGTGTGCGTGTCTAGTTGTTTGTAGTTTTGTCGGAGCCTCCGATTGATCACCATATCACACCACCACCATCCAGTTACCGCTACTTGCTCTGTGTAGTCTTACACGTTGCTGCTGTACGTTTTTTGTTGCTCGTCAGCTCTAGAAGGCAGCGGCAGCGATAATGCAGCACAGCAGTCACAGCAGTCGATTCAGACAGAGAAAAAAGTGCTGCAGCAGCACAGAAAGCGTTTTTACCCAGCAAAACACTACTGTGACCCAACAAAAAAAAAAAAAAGTGGCAGTTTTTTGGGGTGCATCCCCCATCCGTTTCGCGGACGCTTGGGGCGAACCCTCGACCCACACGGCATTCAACGGTATGGCCCTCTGATTCCTCTGCTGCTGTCGCCGGCAATTGCGAATGCGGTGGTGGTCTCGGGGAATAGTTAATTTGTCGGCTAAGCTTTCGTTGATATCGATGTATCGACTCCTTGGTAGATGAAAACTATCTATAAACATAAAGTAACGTGCTGGGGGGGCGGGGGGGGATGATATCTCTGATCTCTGAACACACACCAGCACGGTCAGCGTTTCCCTGCAACAACGTCAGCATTTGACGTAGCCCATTCTTGTCGATGTGTCGACTCGCATGCTCACTCGAGACTAACGAAAAACAAACGATTCGTCTCGCCGAGGGGATGGGGCGGAGGTTAAAATATCCCCGTTATATTTTCACACAGGGGGAACGGGCGAGGGTTGAGTGGGGGCTGGTGTTGACGGTCTGTAAACACACACCGACAAGGCCAACTTGTTCCTGCAACATGGTCACCACGGCCAGCTCGTGACGGCTTGCGAATAAACATCCCCCATGACTTTGGGCAATCCCGCCCGCTTCTGTAGACGACTGGGTGTTGGAAATGGAATATCGACCTGGCCTGTGAAGAGCGATTGCGTAAACCGGCATGAATGAGAAAGAGCTGGGTCAAAGCGAACGCACATATGACATAGCAAGACAAACGAGCAGGTGGACAGACTTGTACAGGTACCACCTCCTGTACTCACCCCGCCATGAAGAAAACTTGTGTTTTTGCCTACCCAGAGACTAACGACCACCCCGCGATTCGTACGGGGCCTTATTTCAACATGATCCCCATACGAGGAGGAAGGACTGAACTTCCGTTTGCTGGCAGCAACAAGCAAGGTCGGGCCTTCAGCTCTTGCGCCTCAATTTTGCCATACCATTCATTTAAGAATATTCTCTCTGGTAAAAATTATGTCGATTGGGTTATATGCAGATTTGGCGTGCAGCGTTGTGAGACCGCGCGCATGTTGACGTCAGCAATGTCGTTCCATCCTCACACCGTGATTTGCCACGGCAATTTCTTGGCGTTCGAGAGCCACGACAACTTCATCGGCTGATCGAACCACGTGTGTCCCCACGAGCCTGGCGCTCGCTGTTGTTTTCTGTGAACCCATGTGTTTAACTGGGCGTCACAGCGGCAGTCTTCTGTGTCATTGAGCAGAAGGATGGAAGATGCTGTGGACGGGCTGCACAAGCATCAACTTGCTCTACGGGCGATGCAAGTAGTTGTTCTTTCGGGCTTTGTGAAGCACAAGCGGAGGTTGAAAGAATCGTGCCTCACCATTTGCAATTCTTGTCGGGAAGGCCTCCAGCTGCGGTACTTGAGGGTAGGTCGAACGATGCCGCGCACGCTACTAACGGTGTTCTTGCCGGATATGCTTGGCGCAAAGGGTGAGAGTGCCTCTAGAGTACTGCTGCCTAAAAGGGTACTGAAAGTGACATGGACGTTCCACGACCGATCAGCGACGGAACCCGTACAAAACGAAGGGGGGGGGGTGGGGGGGGACGAGGACGAGGATGAGGACGAGGACGAGGATGAGAACGAGGATGAGGATGAGGACGAGGATGAGGACGAGGACGAGTATGAGGACGAGGAGGAAAAGTAGGAGGAGGGGGAGAAGGAGCAAGGAGAGGATGAGGACGAGGATGAGAACGAGGATGAGGATGAGGACGAGGATGAGCATGAGGATGAGGACGAGGATGAGGACGAGGACGAGTATGAGGACGAGGAGGAAGAGGTGGAGGAGAGGGAGAAGGAGCAAGGAGAGGAGAAGCCGGAAAACGAGCCAATTCGAAAGCACGAGGGAATTACGAAGGACGAGAGAGCCAAGCCTGGCCGGGTAACCGCCTCTAACGTCGACTTAAGCAAGGTTCGGTGGCCTGAAGGCGTGAGGGAAATCATATTCAGACGCTTCAATCGACCCGTAGACAAGGTGATGTGGCCAGATTGTCTGAAGATTTTGTCATTTCACAGCCGTTCCCGGACATTCCTAAGGAAACATTATGACTTTGAGGATGTGGATATGTTCAACATGCCCCTCGACCGGATGACCTTCCCCGCTGGTCTGCGAGAGATATCCCTCGGCTTCGAATTCAACCAGCCGATCACCGGCGTCGCTTGGCCCGAGGGGCTGGAGGTATTATCCATGCCCGGGTTCAACCAACCTATCCGCGACGTCCAGTGACCCCCGGGGCTGAAAACGCTGGAGTTTGTAAAGCCCTATCACTTCGAGCGCCGGCAGTCCCAAGAACGTATCCCCTGGCATAGGCAAGACGGGAGCTTCAACCAGCCCCTTGGCAAATTTCTGCCCATAAATCTTTAGACTCTTTGGCTTTCCGACAACTTCGACCAGCCCCTGCATGATGTCACCTGGCCAAGCAAACTTGCCGTGTTGGGACTGGGTACAGAGATATCTCAGGAGTCCGCCGACGGGGTAGCGTGGCCCCCGAGTCTGCGAAAAGTGGTATACTCGGAGGAATTTTTGTGCATTCGAAATGCCCCTGCAGGCTGTGAAGCTATTTCATACAACCCATTTGGTGCTTATGACAATTGGTGAGGACGACGAAAGTAGTGAAAATCCGTGGGACGATGTAGATAACTATGAGGACTACGCGGATCACGACGACGACAACTTCGACTACGACGAGGTCGACTATGACATCTACCATAGTCCTGGGGGGGTGTTTTGCATGTAGGCGCGGCAATGGACATACGACGATGCAAGGGGCTGTGTGTTGGTTGGTTGCGGTTGATAGCTCATGTGGCTTTGTGCACCGTAGCACCAAAATGCCATGAGGCAGTGGTCGTGTATGGACTACGAGTGATGGTGGTCAGGTTATTCGACGTTGCGCGTGCGTTTATACTTGCTTGTACGTTTCCCGCCGCTGGAAGCAAAGGCTGGAGGTAAGCGGATCATCCATGTATATGTTTTTGGCGTAGACGAGGTTCATACCATAGGAACCGGACTAGGTCAAGATAGGTTAATCTGTCTCAATTACCGGCTGATAGTCGCGGAATGCGTGAAAGGTAGTCACTGCGCAGCGGCTGGTTCACCGCCAGGAAAAGACTTGCGGCACGCGCGCGGTCGAGTCAGCAGACGCGTACCGTGTTCCAGGGTCTCCTGGTATATCCCGCAACCCGTGCCGTGATTTCAGCCGCTGGCTTAAAGGCACGTCCAAAGGGTGTTTTTCGGTGAACCCATTTAGAAGCACAGTCTTGTGTTGGGGGCAACCTACTCAGAATTCGTGTGATTTGTCCCCATAACAGGATTGCGGTCTTGAAAGAGTCGAACGGCCTATTGGGCGCTTTTGCTTACGAAGAAGTTTTTTTGAGGTCTAGGTTTGAGCACGGTATCAATTGCATTCTGAACATCTTATAGCGACGCCTTGCCATTTGCCGCACTTTTTAAGCACGTTTTGTGGAAGCCAGAGCGCGGTGCATGCGCTGCCGTGTATTTCACTGCGAGCGACAATGGGGATATGAATGAAAGTAGGGAGGGAAAAATATGTGAAATAGGGGGTTATTTGGATATCGTTTGTACGATACCTCATATGATGGACCGTGGGCGAACTTGGTGATACCATCTGCGTGTCATTTGACCCCGTTTAGTGTTCTTGGTGTATATGGCGTTAGACGCCTCTCACCTGAAAGGTGATGTAGGTTGGACAGTGGCTGAGGCGCGATACCTGACGAATCATTCCGGCTAGCTCGTATAATGAAATTAACCCCTGTGTGTGTAGGGCGTGTATGCATTTCATGACCGGTATGTCTTGTCCCAAAGCTCGGAAGTAGGGGCTTGAGATCTGCAGGCACGTATAAGCAGGCAGTAGAGTTGATGAAATATCGGCATAGTATGAAACCCTAAGTGCCATATGTTTGTTGTCTCGAACTAGACGAGGTTCTGCTGTGGTTTGTACCGCATCGGGAACTCGGGGACCCCTAAGAAATGGCCAAAGCCGATTGGCACCGGCCGGTGGAGATCTGTGCACGGGGAAGAAATCAAGACGGGCGACAGTTGAGACCAATGATTCACAGGAATAGTCAGACATATCGCAAACCGGTACAGATAGTACGGGAGGAGTTTGTGCATAGAAAAAGTAGTGCCCTCCGCAGAGAAAGGAGGGTACAAAATGAGGTGCATAAGCAGAGGTACTTAGTCGTGTCTGTATTGGGGACTGGGAATTAGTGTGGATTGACTGACATGAAGGAGCGGCAGCCGTTCCGTTCGAGAAGGCATCACGTGCAGGCCATCATTTCCGCGTTGGGCGCGAGCGGGACGAGGTTCTTCCTGCGAGAGAGGGCAACTTTAAGGATAGTCGCTGGTCAGCCAAGCCCGGAGTTTGTGCCCAATTTATTTAACCCGCCCTACCCCCTCCCAATTCGTGGTTTGAAGGGAGGGGGCCTGTACAAGTAGCCGAGGTCCTGAACTTGTGTTTATGTTGTGTTTTTATTGACTGCAACCAGAGGAGTCGAACCGGTCCGTACCGTTCGGAGGCTTGGCCATCGGAGACAACTGTAGGCCGTACAGGTGGTGAACTCGGCATAGCCGAGAGAGCGGACGGTAAAGAGTGCACACGAAATAGCCAAGAGATTGCAGGAGGCTGCGATGCATGTGTCAGGCAGAGGGGAGGAACCTTTTCTCTCCCATGGTGCCCAACAGGACAAATAACGATCCCGTATGAAAAACAAAACAGCAAGCAGCAGCGCTAGACAACGCCGAGGGTACCGCGATAGTCTCGCGCGCGGAGACAGGCAAGCGGGGGTGCTCAAGGGTTGCTCAACAAGGCTTCAGTTTGTTGTGGACTCGGTGCCAGGAGAACTTGGGGGAAGTGAAAGTGTGTGGCACTCGTTAGTCGAAGTCGGGAGAAACTCACCGCCAATAGTAATATCGAGCCGAGACCACCTGTGTTCAAAGCGCGATTGTACCCCAACCTGTTTCACGAAAACACTGCCTGATAAGTACGGGGAATCGCGGGCGCCAGGGTGCTCAGCATTCAGTTTTTGTTATAATTGCGGGTTTTGTATGGTCGCTCATCGAGTAACCTCGCTCTTCTTGCGTATTTTCTTCAAGACGCGAATGCACGGTACGGAACGTGGAAGGCAATAATTAATTAAGTACCTGGGGCATGCTGGCACAAATGATCCCTGTAATGCGAACGAAATATGGGTAACATGGGCGCGTGCATGCCAGCGAACATGTCCAGACGGTGGTTGAGCCGGTACGAGGTGCACACCTGGCCAAACGAACTAGAGCCTGTATTCTGACACGTTGGATGTCTACCCATCCATGCAGGTATTCCCTTGGTTCAATTAGGGTGTCAAAAGCAAACATAATAACATGTTATATTGGACAACACGACAAAAACGGTACACCAGTGGATTTTTGCCAGTTTATTGCGCATTTGTTTCAAACAAGGGTACTTCAAATCCAAGTTAGAGGATGTTTTCTGTCAAGGAATACCGTTCTCGGGCGAATTATCAATGTCCTTCCGTCCAAGTCACGCAAATAGCAAAAAAATGTACACCTGTGTATTTTTGCCAGTTTACCGTACATACAATAAAACGAGCCAATCAGGGCACACCTGAACCAAGTTAGATGACCTTTTCTGTCTAGATGTACCCTTTCCTGGCAAAAAAAGGTATACCTGGTGTAGCTTATAATTACGAGCAAAAACCGCGTTCATGAACACAAGAGCTTTCTCGTACTCGTATTATCACAAATAGTCAAGCCTAGGTTACATTTCTGGAGAAATATTATGCCGTTTCGTATGCATCCACACAAAGCACGGCACCGCGAGCGAGCCCGACGCCGTCGCGGGTATCAGCGGGTGCTGGCGGGTAGGGAGGGGGTTGTCAGGAGCGCAGTCGCCGATTTCGTGGCTCGGGGCGGCGTGTGCCTCGTGAGACGAGGGAAGCATGAATGGGCTGGGTCTGGCCTAAATCAATCTGTGCAAATGGATAGAGTTGTACGAGTCTTTAGGGGTCGTTCGAAATTACAAAATCAGTTTCAAGCTTTGCAATTTTTTGCAACTAGGCTGAAGTTCATGGAGAGGGCTAAGCAGTCTGAACACCAACATTGTCGGTGGAGCTGGCAGACGACGGTGACGGTGAGCACCGGGCTTCACGCTAGGCGGGCGACAGGGCTCACTGTGAGAGAGGGGGAGGAAAGCTTTACCCGAACCGAATCGGTGGTGAGGTGGTCGCGAGAAAGCCGGGGGGCGTCCGCGGCTGAGAGAGAAGCTCTGCTGTTCGATTTTTCTTCTTCATGACCGGTGCAGGGTTTTCCAAATAGGCAGAAAATTATTTCACAAGAGAGAACGGGGAATATTTTCAGGGCTTTTCGCGGGCCAGGTCAAACCTCATGGGTCG
>JBBMHQ010057788.1:0-16001 GCA_037834295.1 Postelsia palmaeformis
ACTACTTCTACTACTACTGCTACTACTCCTTCTCGTACTCCTACTCCTACCACAGCTACAGCTACTATTTTTACTCCCACTACTACCACTACTCCTGGTACTACTGCTCTTACTACTACAACTGCTACTAATCCTACTGCTATTACTACTACTGCTACTACTGCTACTACTACTCCTACTTCTCCTACTCCTACTACCACTAATGCTAACATCACTGATGCTACTAATACTACTACTATTAATTCTACTACTACCACTGCTACTACTACTTATATTACTCCTGCTCCTACTACTCTTAATAATACTATTACTCCTACTGCTACTACTACTATTACTACTCCTACTTCTACTGCTGCTACAACTCCTGCTACTACCACTGCTACTCCTACTACTACTACTCTTACTCCTACTACCTGTACTGCTCCTCCTGCTTCTGCTACTACTCCTGCTACTCCTACTCCGGCTCCAGCTACTACTGCCATTCCTACTACTACTCCTACTGCTTCTCCTCCTACTACTGCAACTAATGCTACTATTACTCCTACTACTCCTGGTACTCCTACTAATATTACTTCTACTTCTACTTCTACTACTACTGCTTCTACTCCTACCACTACTACCACTCCTACTACTACTCCGACTACTGCTACTGCTACTACAATTACTCCTACTGCTACCACTCCTACTGGTACTACTGGTATTACTACTACTACTACCACAACTACTACTCCTACTACTGCTACTGCTATTATTCCTCCTACTACTACTACTGCTACTACTACTACTACTCCTCTTACTACTTATGCTACTATCAACTCTACTAATACAACTACTACTACTACCACTGCTATTACTCCTACACTTACTCCTATAACTCCTACTCTTACTATTAATATTAATCCTACTGCTACTACTAGTAGTACTACTCCTACTTCTACTGCTGGTACTACAACTCCGACTACCACTGCTACTACGACTACTACTGCTACTCCTGCTACTGCTATTACTACTTCTACTACCACTGCTACTACTACTACTACTCCTACTACAACTAATGCTACTATCACTACTACTACTAATACTACTACTACTACTACCACTGCTACGTCTTCTCTTACTCCGACTCCTACTACTCTTATTATTACTTTTACTGCTACTGCTACTACTACTAGACTACTCCTACTTCTACTGCTGCTACTACTACTGCTACTGCTACTACTACTACTACTAACATTCCACTAATACTCCTACTACTCCTGCTACTGCTAATGCTACTACTACTGCTACTACTACTCCTATTCCTACTACTTCTACTGCTACTACTGCTACTGCTACTACTGCTACAACTCCAACAACTCCTCCTCCTCCTACTCCTACTCCTACTCCTACTCCTACTCCTACTCCTTTTACTGCTACTGCTACTACTCTTACTCCAACTACTACCACTACTACTGGTACTACTGCTATTACTACTACTACTACTTCTCCTGCTGTTACTACTCCTACTACTACTGCTACTACCACTCCTACTTTTTCTACTACTACCCCCGCTGATGCTACGATCACTGATACTACTAATATTATTACTACTACTGCCACTGCTACTACTACTCCTATTACTCCTACTCCTACCGCTCTTAGTATTACTATTACTGCTACTGCTACTACTACAAGTACTACTCCTACTTCTACTGCTGCTACTCCTACTGCTACTCGTACTGCTACTGCTACTACTACTCCTACTGCTACTTTTACTCCTACTACTGCTACTCCTACTCCTGCTTCTACCGCTTCCTTTTCTGCTACTCTTACTACTACTCCTTCTACTACTACTACTGCTACTAAAGGTACTATTACTCCTACTACTACTGGTACCCTTGCTGAAATTACTTCTGCTTCTACTTCTATTACTCCTACTTCTACTCCTACTACTACTTCTCCTACTACTACAGCTACTACTGCTACTGCTACTACTATTACTCCTACTACTACCACTCCTACTGGTACTACTGCTACTACTACTACTACTCCTAGTCCTACTGCTGCTGCTATCACTACTCCTACTCCTACTGCTACTATTACTACTACTCCTACTCTTACTACTACTTCTGCTACTATCACTCCTACTACATATACTACTACTACTACCACTGCTATTCCTACTACTATTACTCCTACTCCTACTACTATAACTATTACTATTCCTGCTACTGCTACTACTCCTAGTATTACTCCTTCTTCTACTCTTACTACTGCTACTGCTACTACTACTGCTATTACTACTGCTTCTGCTACACCTACTCCTACTCCTACTACTGCTCCTACTGCTACTGCTATTACTACTCCTACTACCACTGCTACTACTCTTACTACTACTACTTTTACCCCTACTACAACTAAAGCTACTATCACTTCTACTTATACTTCTACTGATACTACTACTGCTCCTGCTACTACTACTATTACTCCTACTCCTACTACTGCTTCCTCTTACTACTCCTGCTACTACTACTAGTACTACTCCTACTTTTACTGCTGCTACTACTACTAGTACTACCACTCCTACAACCACTACCCCTGCTACTACTTCTCGTATTACTCCTACTCATACTACTACTGGTACTCCTACTACTACTTATCCTACTCTTGCGACCACTTCTTCTACTACTACTTGTACTACCACTCGTACTACAAGTTCTACCACTGCTACTACTACTACTATTACTCCTACTCCTACTACTACCGCTGCTACTACTACTGCTACTGCCACTCCTACTACTGCTACTACTACTCCTACTACTCCTGCTACTACTTCTGCCACTACTATTCCCACTCCTAGTACAGTTACTCCTACCTCTGCTGCTCCTACTTCTACTACTGCTACTACTACTGCCACTACTACTACTCCTACTCCTACAACAACGACAACTACTGCTACTACTACTACTATCACTGCTCTTACTGCTTCTACTCCTACTATTAGTCCTACTTATACTACTACACTTACCATCATTCTACTCTTACTACTACTACTTCTCCTCTTCTTACTACTATTGCTGCTACTACTACTACTACTCTTACTGCTACTACTACTTCTCCTACTTCTACTACTCCCACTACTGCTACTTCTACTACTCCCACTACTAATGCTACCACTACTCCTACTCCTACTACTACTACTACCACTGCTACTACTACTGTTCTTACTCCCACTCCAACTCCTACTACTACTGCTACTTCCCCTGCTGCTGCTACTACTACTACTACTACTGCTACTGCTACTGCTACTACTCTTGCTTCTACTACTCCTACTCCTTATACTCCTTCCACTACCACTGCTACTACTACTACTACTACTCCTACTCCAACTAATGCTACTATCACTCCTACTCCTAATACTACTACTACAAATGCTACTACTACTCTTACTCCGACTCCTACTACTAATATTATTCCTTTTACTGCTACTGCTACTACTACTAGTACTACTCCTACTTCTACTGCTGCTACTACTCCTGGTACTGCTACTACTATTACTACTACTACTACTTTCACTGCTACTCCTACACCTGCTACAGCTACTGTTACTACTACTGCTACTACTACTCCTGTTCCTACTACTTCTACTGCTACTACTGCTACTGCTACTACTGCTACTACTCCAACAACTCCTCCTCCTACTACTACTACTACTACTCCTTCTACTACGCCTTCTACTGCTACTGCTACTACTATTTCTACAACTTATACCACTACTACTGGTACTACTGCAATTACTACTACTACTGCTACTGCTTTTACTACTCCTACTGCTACTGCTACTGCTACTACTGCTACTTCTCCTACTACTACTACCACTGATGCTACTATCACTCATACTACTGATATTACTACAACTACTGCCACTGCTACTCCTAATCCTATTACTCCTACTCCTACTACTCTTTTTTTCACTATTACTGCTACTGCTACTACTGCAAGTACTACTCCTACTTCTACTGCTGCTACTCCTACTGCTACTCCCACTGCTACTGTTACTACTGCCACTACTACTGCTACTTTTACTCCTTCTACTGCTACTGCTACTACTGCTTCTGCTACTAATCCTACTGCTACTCTTACTCCTGCTTCTACTGCTTCCTTTTCTGCTACTACTACTGCTAATCCTTCTACTCCTACTACTGCTACTAATTCTACTATTACTCCTACTACTACTGGTACCCCTGCTAAAATTACTTCTGCTTCTACTTCTATTACTACTACTTCTACTCCTACTCCTACTTCTCCTACTACTACAGCTACTACTGCTCCTGCTATTACTACTTCTACTACTACTGCTACTACTACTACTACTACTACTACTACTCCTACTTTTACTACTACTTCTGCTCCTAACACTACTACTACTAATACTACTACTACTACTACCACTACTATTACTACTACTATTACTCCTACTCCTACTACTATTACTATTACTATTACTGCTACTGCTACTACTCCTAGTACTACTCCTACTTCTACTTTTACTACTGCTACTGCTTTTACTACTGCTACTACTACTACTGCTACTCCTACTCCTACTACTACTACTGCTCCTACTGCTACTGCTTTTACTACTCCTACTACCACTGCTACTTCTCCTACTACCACTACTCCTCCTACTACAACTAATGCTACTATCACTTCTAATCCTATTACTACTACTACTACTACCACTGCTACTACTACTATTACTCCTACTCCTACTACTATTACTCTTACTATTACTGCTACTACTGGTACTACTCCTACTTTTACTGCTGCTAAAATTACTAATACTACCACTCCTACTACCACTACCACTGCTACTACTTCTGGTATTATTCCTACTCATACTACTACTGGTACTACTCCTACTACTACTTCTCCTATTTTTGCGACCACTACTTCTACTACTACTAATACTACCCATCGTACTCTTGCTACAAATACTATCACTGCTACTAATACTACTATTACTCCTACTCCTACTACTACCGCTGCTACTACTACTGCTACTGCCACTACTACTACTGCTACTACTACTACTTCTACTCCTGCTGCTACTTCTGCCACTACTACTCCCACTCCTATTACTGCTACTCCTACTGCTGCTGCTACTCCTACTCCTGCTGCTACTTCTGCCACTACTACTCCCACTCCTATTACTGCTACTCCTGCTGCTGCTGCTACTCCTACTCCTGCTGCTACTTCTGCCACTACTACTCCCACTCCTAGTACTGCTACTCCTACTGCTGCTGCTACTCCTACTCCTGCTGCTACTTCTGCCACTACTACTCCCACTCCTAGTACTGCTACTCCTACTGCTGCTGCTACTCCTACTCCTACTGCTACTACTACTGCCACTACTACTCCTACTACTACTCCTACTCCTACGACAACTACTGCTACTACTTCAACTTTTACTCCTAATACTTTCACTCCTACCCCTACTACTCCTAAAACTATACTTCTACTCCTACTGCTACTACTACTACTACTACTACTCCTACTGCTGCTACTACTACTTTTACTCCTACTTATACTACTACACTCACTATCATTCTACTTTTACTACTTCTACTTCTCCTCTTATTACTACTCCTACTGCTGCTACTACTACTACTAGTCCTACTGCTACTACTACTCCTACTTCTACTACTCCTACTACTGCTACTGCTACTACTCCCACTACTAATACCACCACTACTACTCCTACTCCTACTACCACTGCTACTACTATTCTTATTACTCCCACTCCAACTCCTACTACTACTGCTACTTCCCCTGCTGCTACTACTACTCCTACTATTACTGCTACTGCTACTACTACTGATCTTGCTCCTACTACTCCTACTCCTCCAACTCCTACTGCTACTACTGCTACTGCTACTACTGCTACTACTACTACAACTTCTCCTTCTACTACTACACCTCCTACTCCTACTCCTATTACTACTCTTGCTACTGCTGCTGATACTACTATTACTCCCACTACTACCACTTCTACTGGTACTACTGCTATAACTACCATTACTCCTACTACTTTCTGCTACTGCTATTATTACTCCTACTCCTACTGCTGCTACTACTACTCCTATTCCTACTAATGCTACTCTCACTACTTCTACTAATACTACTACTTCTACTACCACTGCTACTACTACTCCTGTTACTCCTACTCCTATTACTTTTGCTTTTACTATTACTGGTACTGGAACTTCTACTATTAATAGTACCACTCCTACATCTACTGCTGCTACTACTATACTGCTACTACCACTGCTACTACTACTACTACTGCTACTCCTATTCCTACCACTACTACTGCTACTCCTGCTTCTGCTACTACTACTACTGCTACTACTACTCCTGCTCTTACGATCACTGCTATTCCTACTACTACTACCACTACTTCTACTCCTCCTACTTCTAAAAATGCTACTATCACTCCTCCTACTACCACGACTAATACTACTACTCCTGCTACCTCTACCACTACTACTTCTACTACTACGCCTACTACTCTTCCTACAACTATTCCTACTACAGCTACTGCTACTACTATTTCTCCTACTACTACCACTACTACTGGTACTGCTGCTGTTACCACTACTACTGCTACGACTGCTCCTGCCAAAATTACTCCTACTCCTACTGCGACTACTACTACTACTACTCTTGATACTACTAATGCTGCTATCACTACTACTGCTAATACTTCTACTACTACCACTACTACTGCTACTACTCCTACTTTTACTACTACTCCTACTCCTATTACTATTAGTATTACTCCTACTGCTACTACTAGTAGTACTACTCCTACTTTTACTGCTGCTTCTACTACGGCTTCTACCACTGCTACTACTACTACTACTACTCCTACTCCTACTACTACTCCTGCTACCACTACCTCTGCTACTACGACTACTGTTATTACTACTCCTGCTCCTACTACTACTGCAATTCCTACTTCTACTCCTAGTACTACTTCTACTACTCCTACTACTTCTAATGATACTCTAACTCCTACTACTACTACTGCTACTTGTACCACTGCTAATTCTACTATAAATACTACCACTACTATCACTCCTACTACTCCTCCTACTCCTACTGCTTCTACAACTATTCCTACTACTACTACTGCTACTACTGATACCACTGGTACTACCGCTTCTGCAACTAGTACTAGTACTACTCCTACTCCCACTCCTACCACTCCTACTCCTACTCCTACTACTTCTACTCCCACTACCACTTCTTCTACTCCTACTGCTGCTACTACCTCTACTCCTACTACTACTACTGCTACTACGACTACTTCTACCACTTCTACTACTGCTACTACTGCTGTCACTCTTACTACTACTGCTGCTGCTACCACTAGTCCTACTCCGACTGCTACTACTGCTTCTTAAACTGCTACTTCTCCTACTAACACCACTTTTACTGCTACTGCTTCTACTCTTACACCTACTAATACTACTCCTACTACTCCTACTCCTATTACAATACTTCTACTCCTACTACTACTACTCCTACTCCTCCTATTACTACTCCGACTGCTGCTACTACTAATATTACTTCTACAACTACACCATACTACTATTACTATACTTCTTCTACTACTCCTACTACTACTATACTCTAATTACTACTACTGCTGCTGCTACTGCTACTACTACTACTGCCATACTGCTACTACTACAACTACTCCTACTACTGCTACTACTACTACTCCAACTACTACTACTACTACCACCACTGCTACTACTGCTACTCTTGCTCCTACTTCCATTACTCCTACTACTGCTACCGCTACTTCTACTATTCTTACTACAACTACTCCTACTACTATTACTCCTACTACTATACTTCTACTGCTACTGCTACTACTACTACTACTGCTACTGAAACTGATACTACTCCTACTGCTGCTACTACTACTGTTGCTCCTACTACTACTCATACTTTTACCTTACTTTAAATACTTCTTCTTCTCCTACTATTACTATTTCTACTGCTGCTACTACTACTGCTACTACTGCTACCGCTACTACTCCTACTACTAATACTGCCACTGTAACTGTTACTACTATTTCTACTACTACTACTGATACTACTTTCTCTAGTTCTACTAACACTACTACTAATACTACCACTAATACTACCACTACTACTCCTACTCCTACCACTGCTACTTCTACTCCTATTACTCCTACTCCAACTTCTACTCCTGCTGCTACTACTACTGCTACTACTCCTACTACTTTCAATTCTACTGCTACTCCTACTCAGACTACTATTGCGGAGGACCATAGTAAATAGGACCAGATATTGTGAGTAAAAAGACGAAAATATGTAGGTTTTTGTGTCTACCGTAGGTCCTACTCTTTATGGTCCCCCGTAATACTACTTCTCCGACTAATACTTCTTGTACTGCTACTACCACTACTACTACTGCTACTAGTACTACCACTCCTACTACTACTACTGCTACTTCTACTACTATTTCTCCTACTACCACTACGACTGCTCCTACTACTACTGCTACTACTACTGCTACTACTGCTACCTACTCCTACTCCTTCTACTACTGCTACTCCTACTACTACCACTACTGCTACTCCTACTCCTACTGATACTACTCCTATCACAGTTACATCTACTGCTGCTGCTACTCCTACTGCTACTTCTACTGCTACTGCTACTGCTACTACAACAACTACTGCTACTCCTACTATTCCTACTACCACTGCTACTGCTACTGCTACTTCTATCACTACTTCTACCCCTACTCTTATTCCTACTACCACTGCTGCTACTCCTACTGTTTTTCCTACTACTACTCCTAAAACTATACTTCTACTACTACTCCTACCCCTACTCTTATTCCTACTATCACTGCTGCTGCTACTCCTACTACTACTACTGCTCCTACTACTACTACTACTCTGACTACTGCTACGACAACTACGACTCCTACTACCTATACTAGTCCTACTACTACCACTACTACTACCACTGCTACTACTCCTACTTTTTCACCCCTACTCCTCCAACACCTACTGCTCCTACTACCACTACTACTGCTACTCCTACTCCTGAAACTACTACTGCTACTACTGCTACTATTTCTGCTACTACTACTACTACAACTCCTACTCTTTCTCCTACTACTCCTACTACTGCTACTGCTATTACTCCTACAGCTACTCCTACTCCTCCTACTCCTACTTCTTCACTCATATTCCTACTACTCCTACTACTACTACTGCTACTGCTACTACTATTACTCCTACTGCTACCACTACTACTGCTAGTACGACTGCTACAACTACTACTATTACTTATACTACTCCTACTCCTACTACTACTATTTCTGATTTTACTACTACTACTCCTACTACTATACATTTACTGCTGCTGCTACTACTCCTACTACTAATACCACCACTACTACTACTACTACTGATACCACTGCTACTACTACCAATACTACTTTTACTCCTACTACTAGTACTGCTACTAATACCACTACTAATAAAACCACTATTACGACTACTACTACCACTGCTACTTTTACTGCAAAAACTATATTTCTACTACTGCTACTACTTCTACCCCTATTGCTCCTACTCCTGCTGCTGCTACTACTCCTACTACTACTGCTACTACTACTCCTACTACGACTCTCACTACTGCTACTTCTACTACTGCTCCTACTACTGAGACTAGTCCCCCTACTACTACTCCTACTCCCACTGCTACTACTACTACTTTCACTCCTACTCCTACTATCCCTACTGCTGCTACTACTACTGCTCCTACTGCTACTACAGCAGCTGCTACTGCTCCTACTTCTGCTACCACAACTTCTTATCCTACTCCTACTGCGACTACTGCTACTACCGCTACTGCTATTACTGCTACAGCTACTACCACTCCTCTTACTACTACTTTTATTACTATACCTACTATTCCTACTACTACAACTGCTACTGCTACTACTATTACTCCTACTGCTACCACTACTACTGCTCCTACTACTGTAACTACTAATACTGCTACTCCTACTCTGACACCCAGTATCACTGCTACTACTACTACTACTACTACTCCTACTACTCCTACTCCGACTACTACTCTTACTCCTTTTACTACTACTACTCCTACTACAATACCTTATCTGCTACTGCTACTACTACTAAAGCTACTAATACTACCACTACTACTACTACAACTAGTACCACTGCAACTATTACCAATCTTACTTTCACTACTACTCCTAATACTACTACTCTTGATAGTACCACTACTATTACTACCACTACTACGACCACTACTACCACTGCTACTACTAGTATTACTCCTACGCCTACTACTACTACTGCTGCTATTACTACTGCTTATACTACTACTACTGCTACTACTACTGCTACCACTATTACTACCATTCCTACTACTCCTACTACTCCTACTACTTCTACCACTACCACTCCTACTACTCCTACTCCTAATATTACAACCAATCTTACGACTACTACTACCACTACCACTGCTACTACTACTCTTACTCCTACTACTACTACTACCACTACTACTACTCCTACTACTACTACTACTACTGCTGCTACTACTGCTGGTACTACTACTACGACTACGGCTACTCCTACTACTACTGCTACTGCTTCTTCTACTACTACTACCACTACGACTACTACTGCTACTACTCCTTCTTCAAATACTACTCCCATCACTTTCACTACTACAGCTGCTGCTACTACTACTGCTACATCTACTACTACTGCTACTACTACTACTACAACTACTGCTATTCCTACTACTACTACTCCTACTACTCCTGCAACTGCTAATTCTATTACTCCTACAACTGCTACTACAAGTACTCCTACTCCTTCCGCTTAACTCCTACTGCTACTACTGCTACTACTGGTACTCCTATTCCCACTCCTACTGCTGCTTCTGCTACTGTTACTCCTAATACTGGTAATAATACTGTACTTCTACTACTGCTGCCTACTACTACCACTACTACAACTGCTACTGCTACTACTCCACCCACTACTACTACACTTACTCCTCCCACTATTTTTACTACTACTCCTACTACTTATACTACCACTCATACTACTGCTACTACTACCACTGCTACTCCTACTACTATCATTCTTACTCCTACTCCTACTACTGCCGCTACCCTTACTGCTACTACTACTACTACTACTTCTACTCCTACTGCTACTACTACTGCTCCTACTACTAGTACTCCTTCTCCTACTGCTTCTACTGCTACTCCTGCTACTGTTGCTTCTACTTCGCTTACTACTCCTCCTCCAATTACTCTTACTCTTACTACTACTTCTACTACTACTACTACTACTACTGCTATTACTACTACTGCTACTACCATTACTCCTACTCCTACTACTACTCCTACTACTACTAATACTACTGCTACTGCAACTCCCATTACTCCTACCACTGCTATTCCTATTACTACTACTCCTTCTGCTTAACTTTTACTGCCACTACTCCTATTCCTACTAGTACTACTATTACTCCTCCCACCGCTGCTACGACTACTCTTACTCCTACTACCACTACTACTACTATTACTATGCATTTACTACTACTCCTACTTCTATTCTTTTTGCTTCTACTACTGCTGCTACTACTACTACTACAACTACTAATACTACTACTACTACTTCTACTACTACTCCCACTGCTACTACTATTACTCCTGCTACTACTTATACTACTCCTCCTACTTCTTTTACTACCACTACTACTCCTACTACTACTACCACTGCTACTGCTACTACTATCACTACTACTCCTACTAATACTTCTGCTGCTCCTATTGCTGCTACTACTATTACTACTGCTACTACTACTGCTACTACAACTGCTACTACTGCTACTGCTCCTACTCCTACTGCTTCTACTGGGGCTACTGCTGCTGCTGCTGCTACTACGTCGCTTACCACTACTCCTCCTACTAATATTACCATTACTACTACTCCTACTACTACTGCTACTGCTACTCCTATTACTCCTACTGCTACCACTCCTAATGCTACTCCTACTATTACTACTACTACTACTGCTGCTAATGCTACTACTACTACAACTGCTACTAAACTACGTCTACTACTACTATTGCAACTACTACTCCTACTCCTACTACTACTAATACTGTTTTTTCTCCTACTGCTAATACTTCTACTACTACTGCTACTACTACTACTACCACTGCTACTACTTTTACTATTACACCTACTCCTACTACTATAACTACTACTATTACTGCTACTGGTACTACTACTACTGCTTCTACTCGTACTTCTGCTGCTGCTACTACTACTGCTACTACTACTGCTACTCTTACTACTACTACTACTACTGCTACTCCTACCCCTACTACTACTACTGCTACTTCTGCTTCGGCTACTACTACTACTGCTACTACTACTACTTCTGCTCCTACTACTACTGCTACTCCTACTCCTACTACTCCTACTTCTTTTTCTACTACTACTACTACTACTACTATTACTCCTACTTCTTCTACTCCTACTAAGACTACTACTACTATTTCTACTCCTACTACTCTTACTACTACTACTACCACTACTCCTACTCCTACTCCTGCTCCTACTCCTACTACTACTCTTACTACTACTACTACTGCTGCTACTACTGATACTACTGCTACTACCGCTACGGCTACTACTGCTACTCCTACTCCTGCTCCTACTACTTCTACTACTTTTACCACTACTCCTACTACGTTTATTACTACCACTACTTCTACTACTACTACTGCTAATACTGCTACTACTACTACTTCTGCTACTACTACTACTGCTGGTACTACTCATACTACTCCTACTACTACTGCTACTACCACTCTTACTCCTACTACTTCTTTACTATTACTATTACTACTACTCCTACTGCTTTTACTACTACTTCTACTTTCGCTGCTACTACTACTACTACTGCTATTACTTCTACCACTACTGCTACTCTGACTACTACTACTGATACTACTACTGCTGCTACTACTTCTACTACTACTGCTACTACTACTACTACTACTGGTACTACTGTTACTGCTTTTACAACAACTGCTACAACTACTCCTACCCTTTATACTACTACTACTACTGGTACTACTACTATCGCTATTGCTACTGCTACTGCTACTACTACTGCTACTACTACTACTACTCCTACTACTACCACCACTATCGCTATTTGCTAGTACTCCTACTACTACTACTACTTCCACTACTGCTACTGCTACTACTTTTATTACTACTACTACTACTACTTTTACTACTACTACTACTGCTGCTACTGCTACTACTACTACTACTACTACTGCTACTGCTACTACTACTACTACTACTTCTACTAATACTACTGTCACTACTGTTACTACTACTACTGCTACTGCTACTGCTACTACTACGACTGCTTCTACTACTACTACTATTACTCCTACTACCACTACCACCACTACTACTACTACTGATACTTTTACTACTTTTACTGCTACTGCTACTACTACTACTGCTACTACTCCTGCTTCTACTGCTGCTACCACTACTGCTACTACTACTGCTACTACTACTACTACTACTCCTACTTCTACTGCTACTACTGCTACCACTGCTACTGCTACTACTACTACTGCTGCTACTACTCCTGCTCCGACTACTACTGTTTTTTC
This sequence comes from Postelsia palmaeformis, assembly GCA_037834295.1. NCBI lineage: Eukaryota > Phaeophyceae > Laminariales > Laminariaceae > Postelsia > Postelsia palmaeformis. Next base: position 13,793 of record JBBMHQ010057788.1, read on the forward strand.
TTTTACTCCTACTCCTACTTCTACTACTACTACTACTACAACTACTACTGCTACTACTACTCCTACATTATCACTGCTAATACTTCTACTGCTACTCTTTCTACTACTACTCCCTGTACTACTACTACTGCTGCTACTTCTCCTACTACACCTACTCCTACTTCTACTACTACTATTACTACCACTACTACTACTGCTACTACTACTACTGCTAGTACTGCTGCTACTACTACTACTACTACCCTTGCTCCTACTCCTACTACTACTATCACTACTACTTTTTTTTCTTCTACCACTTCTACTACTACTACTACTACTACTGCTACTACTGCTACTGCTACTACTGCTACTACTACTACTACTCCTACTGCTGCTACTTTTACTATTAGCACTATTACTACTATTCCTACTGCTTTTGCTACTACTACTACTGCTTCTACTACTACTACTGCTATTACTACTACTACTACTACTGCTACTATTACTACTACTACTGCTACTACTACTACTACTGCTACTACTGCTACTACTACTGCTACTGCTACTACTGCTACTGCTTCTACTACTACTGCCACCACTACTCCTACTCCTACTACTTCTACTACTAGTACTACTTCTACTGCTACTACTACTACTACTGCTAGTGCTACTACTACTACTACTACTACTGCTACTAGTTCTACTGCTCTTACTACTACTACTACCACTTCCATTTCTACTACTACTAACTCTCTTGGGACTTCGGAGGGGAAAATTGACGGTTCCAGGAGAAACAGCCACCAGTGTTGTGCGTAATTGGGGGCTTACGTCAATCGTTGTTCAAGCTACAAAGCAAGGAGGAGTTAGTTGCACGGCACGGAGAGCAATATACTCTTGCTATATACCCTTAGAGTTGGGCGCTCACGCAGCTCCTAGACTTTTTACATATATCCCTCTGCCCCTGAACAGACTGACCGCTTTTAAATGATCTTATAATTCAGAAGTTCCTTATATATCGTGACGGGGTGATATCCTGCTGCCTCGAGGTCATAACTGAGTGCACAGCAAGGTACCACTCTGTGCCCAAATTTAGGGATAATTTCCACAGTAATATTCAGTACGAAAAATCGGTAAATTTTGGGGACAGAGTGGTACCTGGTGCTTTCTTTTCTCATGTATGCAGATTGTAATCATGTGTGTGTGGTATGTTATTGTTCTGTGTTTTGGTTTCGCACCAGGAGGTCAACGGAGGCGTGCTCAACGTCGCCGAAGGAGGAAGGGTCCGCTTCAAGTCCGGGACGTACATGCACGACGTGAAGGTTATGAGCGTGAAGGACGAAGGCTCGGACTTTACCTCCGACCAGTGGTTCGGCGGCTGTGTCTACAACAAGGCGAGGGAAATATTCCATACCCCGGAGACAGATGGTCGGTTCCCAAACGGATGATCTAGATAGTTCAAAGCAGTTAGATATATTCCTGGTCTGTCATGATCTACGTAGCTCATGTTGCCCGGTGGGAAACGTATAATCTGCGTGATCTATTAGCAGATGCTTCCTGGGTAGGAGCTGCCTTGTGAGGCAGATCCTGCACAATCTCTCACGACGGCAGGTGAGGAACCATATGACCTATCTTCAGACAGAAGGGTAGATGATGACCTGTCTGATCTGTCTGAGGTAAGCAAACATTCTACCCGATGGAGGGAGCCACACACAATGAAATTGTTTTGGCGTATACTGGCACTACTGCTGCAGTAATCGATAGCGAGCGAAGGCACGTAACATCACTCACTCACTCACTTACTGACGCCCGTTTCGCGCTTGTCCAGAGACTGTGCGTCGCAAAAAACGAAATAACAACACGCGAATCACCATGTATGTGAGATCGTGCGCTCTTTGGCGCGGAGAGCTGTTGTTGCTCTGATGGATGGGAAACTTATCATCGAGCAAAACATTCGATCAAGGAAATTTGTTCAGAACTAACCGTGTGTCGCAAACAATAGGTGACATCGTGTACGATGTTTGTGCGGACGGCTTTTTGTTGTTCTCCTAGTCGACCTCGTCCAAGGGAAGCCAATTCAGCAAAATGCTTGATCAAAGAGTGGGGATAACTGCTGTGCCCCCCTTCTTCAAGAAAAGGAAGGCGGCAACGAAAGCAGGAACGTGAACCTGCGTCGATTCGAAGAGCCAACCGCGCAGAGCGACACGAAAAGGTATCGCTGACAACGATTGCA